>WNWK01013814.1:0-53833 GCA_009830355.1 Cherax destructor | reverse complement strand
GTGTGGTCAGTACTGGTCACAAGTGTGTGGTCAGTATTGGTCACAAGTGTGTGGTCAGTACTGGTCACAAGTGTGTGGTCAGTACTGGTCACAAGTGTGGACACTAAATGCCTTGTTTATTGAGTAACAGGAAGAGGAGGTGCGTGAAGAGTGCAAGTGTTATAGTGGACGTTTTTATTCAGAGTGTGTTGGAATGAGTGCACATTCATAAAAGTCTGTGCATTCTGGATAGTGTGCGGTTCTGAACCAGTGAAGGGAAAGTGGGTTGATGAGGTGAGTGAACCACAATGGCTGAGTCACAGAATAAGTTTTATATGAGCCACAGTAACGTATGAACCACACTGCTTGTCACAGTAACGTATGAACCACACTGGTTGTCACAGTAACCTATGAACCACACTGCTTGTCACAGTAACCTATGAACCACACTGCTTGTCACAGTAACCTATGAACCACACTGCTTGTCACAGTAGCCTATGAACCACACTGCTTGTCACAGTAACGTATGAACCACACTGCTTGTCACTGTAATGTATGGGCCGAACTTATCCCCCTGCTTTTCACAGTAACGTATGAACCACACTGCTTGTCACTGAAATGTATGAACCACCGCTTTTCACAGTAACCTATGAACCCCTTTTTTCACTGTAATGTATGAACCACACTGTTGTCACAGTAACGTATGAACCCCACTGCTTGTCACAGTAACGTATGAACCACACTGCTTGTCACAGTAACGTATGAACCACACTGCTTTTCACAATAATGAATGAACCACACTGCTTGTCACAGTAACGTATGAACCACACTGCTTGTCACAGTAACGTATGAACCATACTGCTTGTCACAGTAACGTATGAACCACACTGCTTGTCACAGTAACGTATGAACCAAACTGCTTGTCACAGTAACGTATGAACCACACTGCTTTTCACAGTAACGTATGAACCACACTGCTTGTCACAGTAACGTATGAACCACACTGCTTGTCACAGTAACGTATGAACCACACTGCTTGTCAAAGTAACTTATGAACCACACTGCTTGTCACAGTAACGTATGAACCACACTACTTGTCACAGTAACGTATGAACCACACTGCTTGTCACAGTAATGTATGAACCACACTGCTTGTCACTAATGAATGAACCACACTGCTTGTCACAGTAACGTATGAACCACACTGCTTGTCACAGTAACGTATGAACCACACTACTTGTTACAGTAACGTATGAACCACACTGCTTGTCACAGTAACGTATGACCCACACTGCTTGTCACAGTAACGTATGAACCACACTGCTTGTCACAGTAACGTATGAACCCCTCTCCCTTCACTGTAACGTATGAACCACACTGCTTGTCACAGTAACGTATGAACCACACTGCCTGTCACAGTAACGTATGAACCCCTCTCCTTGTCACTGTAACGTATGAACCACACTGCTTGTCACAGTAACCTATGAACCACACTGCTTGTCACAGTAACGTATGAACCACACTGCTTGTCACAGTAATGTATGAACCACACTGCTTGTCACTAATGAATGAACCACACTGCTTGTCACAGTAACGTATGAACCACACTGCTTGTCACAGTAACGTATGAACCACACTACTTGTCACAGTAACGTATGAACCACACTGCTTGTCACAGTAACGTATGAACCACACTGCTTGTCACAGTAACGTATGAACCACACTACTTGCCACAGTAACGTATGAACCACACTGCTTGTCACAGTAACGTATGAACCCCTCTCCTTGTCACTGTAACGTATGAACCACACTGCTTGTCACTGTAACGTATAAACCACACTGCTTGTCACAGTAACGTATGAACCACACTGCTTGTCACAGTAACGTATGAACCACACTGCTTGTCACAGTTACGTATGAACCACACTGCTTGTCACAGTAACGTATGAACCACACTACTTATCACAGTAACGTATGAACCCCTCTGCTTGTCACAGTAACGTATGAACCACACTGCTTGTCACAGTAACGTATGAACCACACTGCTTGTCACAGTTACGTATGAACACTACTACTTATCACAGTAACGTATGAACCACACTGCTTGTCACAGTTACGTATGAACCACACTGCTTGTCACAGTAACGTATGAACCACACTGCTTGTCACAGTAACGTATGAACCCTTCTCCTTGTCACTGTAACGTATGAACCACACTGCTTGTCACTGTAGCGTATGAACCACACTGCTTGTCACAGTAACGTATGAACCGCATTGCTTGTCAAAGTTACGTATGAACCACACTGCTTGTCACAGTAACGTATGAACCACACTGCTTGTCACTGCAACGTATGAACCACACTGCTTGTCACAGTTACGTATGAACCACACTGCTTGTCACAGTAACGTATGAACCACACTGCTTGTCACAGTAACGTATGAACCACACTGCTTTCACAGTAACGTATGAACCACACTGCTTGTCACAGTAACGTATGAACCACACTGCTTGTCACAGTTACGTATGAACCACACTGCTTGTCACAGTAACGTATGAACCCCTCTCCTTGTCACTGTAACGTATGAACCACACTGCTTGTCACTGTAACGTATGAACCACACTGCTTGTCACAGTAACGTATGAACCGGATTGCTTGTCACAGTTACGTATGAACCACACTGCTTGTCACAGTAACGTATGAACCACACTGCTTGTCACTGTAACGTATGAACCACACTGCTTGTTACTGTAACGTATGAACCACACTGCTTGTCACAGTAACGTATGAACCGCATTGCTTGTCACAGTTACATATGAACCACACTGCTTGTCACAGTAACGTATGAACCACACTGCTTGTCACTGTTACGTATGAACCACACTACTTATCACAGTAACGTATGAACCACACTGCTTGTCACAGTTACGTATGAACCACACTGCTTGTCACATTAACGTATGAACCACACTGCTTGTCACAGTAACGTATGAACCCCTCTCCTTGTCACTGTAACGTATGAACCACACTGCTTGTCACTGTAACATATGAACCACACTGCTTGTCACAGTAACGTATGAACCGCATTTCTAGTCACAGTTACGTATGAACCACACTGCTTGTCACAGTAACGTATGAACCACACTGCTTGTCACTGTAACGTATGAACCACACTGCTTGTCACAGTTACGTATGAACCACACTGCTTGTCACAGTAACGTATGAACCACACTGCTTGTCACAGTTACGTATGAACCACACTGCTTGTCACAGTAACGTATGAACCACACTGCTTGTCACAGTTACGTATGAACCACACTGCTTGTCACAGTAACGTATGAACCCCTCTGCTTGTCACAGTAACGTATGAACCACACTGCTTGTCACAGTAACGTATGAACCCCTCTGCTTGTCACAGTAACGTATGAACCCCTCTGCTTGTCACAGTAACGTATGAACCCCTCTGCTTGTCACAGTAACGTATGAACCACACTGCTTGTCACAACATTGTATGAACCACCAATTAATTTGATCTGATTCTTAAGATACGTTTTCCTTTAATTTTGGGCAAACTTTCTAATACACAAAGCTTATGGGACAACATCCTTCATACAGAATGAATCTTTAATTATATTTTGCAGCCGAAGAGAAGAAGTATCCATTAGTTATTGAACGTTAATCAACGTCACTATTGAACGTTAATCAACGTCACTATTGAATGTTAATCAACGTCACTATTGAACGTTAATCAACGTCACTATTGAATGTTAATCAACGTCACTATTGAATGTTAATCAACATCACTATTCATTCAATAAAATTAGCAACTTGGGACTGATGCCACCCACTAACAGCACTTACCATGCGTTCGGAAAACCACGACACTGGTGGAAGTTTGCAGCCGATCCGATGAGGCATTCACCAGTTGTGGCACGGATTCCTAAATATCAGTTTATTTTTAACTATTATACTATAATGATAAATTTTCCCACATGCAAAAATATATCAATAGTTACTATCCTGCCGTAAGTTGCATCGTCCATTAAATATTACAGCCATTTAGAAGAGGTGTACTGAAAGTTATTTAACATGATTCAATGGGAACAAAACTTTCCCACAGTTACTTGTGCAATAGTTATATCTGCAACTACACTCCTCAGTTCCCCGTCTTTCTGTTGTTGACTTCTGAGTCGTCCATGTTTGACGCGGCTTCTTGCACGATTTTAGATGATATTTCAGCTATTGCAGGTCGCTGGGAATGTGTTCAGCAACTTTGGTCATACGGCATTTGAATATACCAGTTGTTCAATCAATCTGGTCCCCGTTACCGTACGCAAGCACTGCAAATTTGAAGTCGTTCGAATGAATCGTTCTTGAGCTATAATCAAAGAATCGAGATGGAGGAAGAAAAATGAAAAATCTGGTAACTCCTTCACTGGTCGACAATTTTTGAAAAGTTGTATGCTTCTTAAACGGGATTAGTTAATTCTTATGTATTTTCATGTCCTGAATCCAAATATCACCTTGAAAAATGCTTATTGGTTAGGTTTAAAGATACGAGACATGTAATATTTGATTATTTTATTATAACGTACAATATGTGTCAGTATGTTTTAAACTCTAATCCGTACCTACTCTCTGCCTTTTTTGCTTGACGCTTATAGTGGACTGAAGAATCATCTCTTGTCAATGTCCAGCAATAGTCTGCAAGCATTCTTGTGCCCCATTTGCCCTGGTACCATTTTTTCCATGGTTGAAATATCTTGGTGAAACCTTTCACCATGTTCGTCACTAACTGCCCCACAGTTCGCTGAAAAAAAGTCTAATGTGAGTCCAAAAAGTGGATTTTAAGTGACATGTTACATCCCATGTTCTTGTAAGCCTTGATGAGGTTTTCCACCAATTCTTCATAGTTGCCTTCCCTTCTGTTTCCCAGAAATCCCTTCGCCACTAACTTGAATGCTTCCCAAGCAGCTTTCTCCTCCCCATGAAGGTCTGATTCAAAGTCACCATCTTCAAGAAGCTCTCGAATCTGAGGACCATTGAAGACTCCCTCTCTTATCTTAGCGTCGCTCAGTGAGGGGAATTTTGATGTTAAATTCTTGAATCCCTGACTCTATTTGTCCATAGCTTTTACAAAGTTTTTCATGAGCCTCAGTTTTATGTGTAGTGGTGGTAGCAAAATATTGTTTGGTTCAATGAAAGGTGGATGTTGAACATTGTTCATCCCAGACTCCAATGATTGACGAGGTGGCCAGTCTCTCCTGATGTAGTGGGAACCTCTTGCACGACTGTCCCATTCTCAGAGAAAGCAGCAGTAGCAATATTTATTATAAGTTTAAAAAGTATTTGGCTAAGAAAATCACCTGCCTTTCACCTCAAAATATAAACTTGGAGAGCACAAGCACCTTGTATGACTGCTGGAACAACCACCTTGTATGACTGCTGGAACAACCACCTTGTATGACTGCTGGAACAATAATGAAGGTCAGTGAGACTGTGAGTGTGGTAACAAACACACTGCCACAAGCCTGTTGCAACCTGTTGTGACACGTAGGTCTATATTGAAAAGTAGACCTAACAAACAATTTTAACCATGATATTCATTATCAGTGACCTAAAATTAGTTGGAAATTGTTACTCTGGTCTCGGAAGCATTTTGGTTGTTGACCAGTGTAATAGATACAAGAATCCGTAGATACACAGAAACAAGGAATGCAATTGACAACATTAAGATTTATAAACAACATTAAAGTTTTTGATTGTAGTAACAGATGTTAAAGTAAACATTGTTCTTTGTGAATAATAAAAGTGAATACCTTTGAGTGTGAGTTGAGACTCACCGACAGGAAGGAGCTGGAGCCCAGGGTGTACCAGCCACACATGTCAAACACCTGCAGAGGTTTCAGGTTTGTAATCACTTGGTGCACCTGTTGACAAACACATACACGTTTCACTTCTGTATATGTGAAAAATAGTCTAATGAGAGATTCTTCATAAAATACAAACCGTTTATTCTTGTCAAATTTCCAGTCATCATTCTTTGTTTAATATAATATATTCAGACTTAACAATTATTTAGTTTTATTAGTAAGACTCGAACTGTGGCAATAACTGCTTCAACGAGGCTCCATTATGTGTGGTTTAAAGTAACACACACACACACACACACACACACACACACACACACACACACACACACACACACACTGTACACCGTGTACGTCAGGCCCATACTAGAATATGCAGCACCAGTCTGGAACCCACACCTGGTCAAGCACGTAAAGAAACTAGAGAAAGTGCAAAGGTTTGCGACAAGGTTAGTTCCACAACTCAGGGGTCTGTCTTATGAAGAAAGGTTGATGGAAATAGAACTAACAACACTGGAGGAAAGAAGGGTCAGAGGAGACATGATAACGACATACAAAATACTGCGGGGAATTGACAAGGTAGACAGTGACAGGATGTTCCAGAGAGGGAACACAGAAACAAGGGGACACAACTGGAAGCTGAAGACTCAGGTGAGTCAAAGGGATGTTAGGAAGCATTTCTTCAGCCACAGAGTAGTCAGGAAGTGGAATAGTCTAGAGAAAGATATAGTGGAGGCAGGAACCATACATAGTTTTAAGGCAAGGTATGATAAAGCTCATGGAGCAGAGAGAGCAGAGACCCAGTAGCGGACAGCGAAGAGGCGGGGCCAGGAGCTGAGTCTCGACCCTGTAACCACAATTAGGTGAGTACAATTAGGTGAGTACACACACACACACACACACACACACTCACACACTCACACACACTCACACACACACACACACACACCCCAGGGCCAGGAGCTGTGACTCGACCTCTGCAACCACAACTAGGTGAGTACACACACACACACACACACACACACACACACTACCTTTCACACACACACACACACACCCCAGGGCCAGGAGCTGTGACTCGACCTCTGCAACCACAACTAGGTGAGCACACACACACACACACACTCACTTTCACACACACACACACACACACACCCCAGGGACAGGAGCTGTGACTCGACCTCTGCAACCACAACTAGGTGAGCACACACACACACACACACACTCACTTTCACACACCACACACACACCCCAGGGCCAGGAGCTGTGACTCGACCCCTGCAACCACAACTAGGTGAGCACACACACACACACACACACACTCACACACACACACACACACACACACACACCTCACACACACACACACTCACACACACACACACCTCAGGGACAGGAGCTGTGACTCGACCCTGCAACCACAACTAGGTGAGCACACACACACACACACACACACACTCACACACACACACACACACACACACACACACACACTCACACACACACACACTCACACACACACACACACACCTCAGGGACAGGAGCTGTGACTCGACCCCTGCAACCACAACTAGGTGAGCACACACACACACACACACACACACACACACACACACACACACACACACACACACACACACACACACACTCACACACACACACACACACCTCAGGGACAGGAGCTGTGACTCGACCCCTGCAACCACAACTAGGTGAGCACACACACACTGCGTGCAGTGCTGTGTTGCCTCACAGTCTAACATTTCATGATCGATTTTGCTGAACTTCATTTCAGTCGCCGTGTTGAAGGGGCTGAAACTCCTTATATATCCCTCCTATCCCCTCAGTCCTGCTGATGACCATAACCCCATACCACCGCTGCGCTGAGTGAATCTGACGGGTTTTGCGCTTTCAATGAATATATTGTTCCATAAATATCCCGTCTCTCACTCGTCACTCGTTCCCTTAATTTATTAATAGAATTTTACAGGAGGTTTATGTCACTGCCATGATAGTCTTATAAAATTAATGTTATGGTGCCAGCACTATGGTGCCAGCACTATGGTGCCAGCACATGGACTCGCCCACACACGTCAGCCCAACAGTCATGGACACAAATATAATTACTTTTGTAAGGAAACCTGATAGTATAACATTATATTTTCATTTATAAGGAACAAAAGGCACAATACCGTGACTGAGACAATACACAAATAACCCGCACATTGAAGAGACGACCTTATGACGACGTTTCGGTCCGTCTTGGACCATTTACAAACTCACAATGACTTTGTAAATGGTCCAAGTCGGACCGAAACGTCCTCGTAAGCTATTCTATTATATGTTCTGGTTCTTTGTGGGTTTTTTCTTTCATTAGGCAGTCTGTTTAATTATTTTAATAATCATAATAATGCTGCAACTCAAACTGCAACTCAAACGCAACTTGCAACTCAGTGAATCATCCTTCAACTCATTTGCAACATCACACTTGAAATTACATCTTAGTTTCAAATTAAAAAAAAAAATATCATTGTGCAGCTCATCTCAAAGATTACAAATTCAATGTATACGTCTTTGAAACATTGCAAGTTAATATTGAACATACTTGCAACTTGAGATCTTGGTCTTTGATCCGACACTTCACATCTTTCAAGATGTCCACAACTTTGTTTATCTGAAAATAAACAATAAAATCACTAAATTAAAATAATTTTATTTATAAAAATTATTCTCTAGAAAATAATAAGCAGATAAGTAACAATACTAAATGTAAACACAGAGTTACCCTCGTAAACTAGATGCGTTCATAACAGCACAAATTGTAAGAATATTTTAGTTACATTAACATAACATAAATAACCGGCACACAGGAGAACGATAATTATGGCGACGTTTGGTAGCTGTGTACACCATACCTGGCTCCTCTACAAGTGACTTACTACACCTGATCCTTCACCTGGCTCCTCTACAAGTGACTTACTACACCTGATCCTTCACCTGGCTCCTCTACAAGTGACTTACTACACCTGATCCTTCACCTGGCTCCTCTACAAGTGACTTACTACACCTGATCCTTCACCTGGCTCCTCTACAAGTGACTTACTACACCTGATCCTTCACCTGGCTCCTCTACAAGTGACTTACTACACCTGATCCTTCACCTGGCTCCTCTACAAGTGACTTACTACACCTGATCCTTCACCTGGCTCCTCTACAAGTGACTTACTACACCTGATCCTTCACCTGGCTCCTCTACAAATGACTTACTACACCTGATCCTTCACCTGGCTCCTCTACAAATGACTTCTTACACCTGATCCTTCATCTGGCTCCTCTACAAGTGACTTACTACATCTGTTGGTCACATCTGTACGCTTTACAGCTACGGTCGCATTAGCCTCACCTCCAGTTAATTTTCAAAAATGTGTGCCATAGTGGGCTCCCTGGTGCCGTTCGTTTAAAGCGAACTGCATAGCGCTACTAACCTTCTAACCGCACTTTACACAACTTTCAAACAAACGAAAGCGCACCGCATTTTGCGTATAGCTGCGTGAGATGTTGCTAGCATTCTTACGTAAGCACCATTGCTACTACGTAGGAAGTCTACCTGGAGGACATTCCGGGGATCAACGCCCCCGCGGCGCGGTCCACAACCAGGCCTCCCGGTGGATCAGGGCCTGATCAACCAGGCTGTTGCTGCTGGCCACACGTAGTCCAACGTACGAACCACAGCCCGGCTGATCTGGCACCGACTTTAAGTATCTGTCCAGCTCCCTCTTGAAGGCAGCCAGGGGCCTATTGGTAATTCCCCTTATGCTTGGTAGTAGGCTGTGTAATAGTCTTGGGCCCCGGACACTTATAGTGTTTTCTCTTAGTGTACCAATGGCGCCCCTACTTTTCATTAGGGGTATTTTGCATCGCCTGCCAAGTCTTTTACTTTCGTGGGGAGTGATTTCTGTGTGCAGATTCGGGACCATTCCTTCTAGGATTTTCCAAGTGTAGATTATATCTCTCTCGCCTGCGTTCCAGTGAGTACAAGTCAAGTGCTTCCAAGCGTTCCCAGTAGTTGAGGTGTCTGATGGCACTTAAATGTATGCAGTACACTCTGTACACTCTCCAGATCTGTAGTTTCACCAGCTTTGAACGGAGATGTTAATGTACAGCAATATTCCAGCCTAGAGAGAACAAGTGATTTTAAAAGGATCATCATTGGCTTGACATCTCTACGAAAAAAGTACGAGAGTCAGTAGGCAGTTATACACGTGACGCAGCTCCCGTCCTACCACTGCGAGCCAGAAAATCTTGTTGAAGTCCCAAAAATTTTTGGGAATCACTTTGCTGGTGTTCCCCATTGTTTACAATTACCTTCCTCCTTTCTCCAGTTGAAACCCAATACGCCCTCTTCAAGTTTCGGTAATTTACGTCAGTATTATAGGCTGTTTAGTATATATTTATATATATGCAGAACAACCACTGTGAAAAAATAGTGAAATTCCAAGCGCTTTCGTGAATTCTCACATTGTCAAGGAACTATAAAAATAAAAGGTTAACAGGAAGGCATATAAGGAGGAGACTACACCTGGCTGCCCCACAGCAACACCTGACTTTTTATGATAATTTACCTTAAATTCTTCCGAAATTTTATTAATTATAAATGAATCCAATTTATATAAACCAAAATTATTTTCAAAACTACTTTTTATAAAACATGATTCTATTATATTCATTTCTCAGCTTTTTTAAAATCATTTGGATAATTAGAATTTTGTCCAGTTCCAATGTTAAATTTATGTTGTTTTAACCTAAGTTCAACCCTTTTACCAGTTTGACGTAATAAACTTTATCACATATTTGTCAAGGGATCTTATAGACACCCGTTAGCATTTTGAGGAGATTTTTTTATCAAAAGTTTTTTAACTGTATCAAGATTTTTAAATACAACTTTGATATTAAAAGTCTTAAGAAGGGGCGGCATATCAACCAAGTTTTCATGGTAAGGGAGAACCAACATAGTTTTTGTTGAATAAGGTTGGTTTTCCCTTTTTGGACTGTAAAAAGTATTTCTAGTTATTATAAGGATTTATCAATTAAGTTTCTTGGGTATTTTAGATCATTAGCTATTTCATAAATTTTTGAGATTTCTTCATCTATGAACTCTGGACTACAAATACGTAAAGTTCTCAAAAAACATTGATGAGAAAACCGACACTTTAACTCTATCTTGATGTGAAGAATAATAGTGTACATAGAAACAGTTATTTGTAGGTTTTCTGTAAATTTTAAATTTAAAATCATTGTTACCCTTAATAATTAAAACATCTAGAAAAGGCAATGAGTTATTTACTTCAAACTTAACAGTAAAACTTATAGAATGAGATAAACTATTTAATTTAACAATGAAATGGTTTATATCTACATTCTTAGGCATAAGGCACAAAATATCATCAACATATCTATGCCACTTAGTTCTATTGGGAAGGATTGTGTTAAGCAATCTTGTCTCAAAAAATTCCATGTATAAATTACTAAGAACAGGTGAAAGAGGATTTCCCATTGCCATACCAAACTTCTGAGTGTAAAATTCATCATTAAATACAAATTTTGCATCAACAATACAAAGTTTAATAAGTTTAGTGATAGTAGGAACTGGCAATGGTAAATCGTAATTAACAAGTTCTTCTGATAAGAAACTTAATAAATCATCAACTGGAACTTTTGTAAACAAGGAAGTAACAACAAAACTAACCATATTGAAATCATTTAAGTCAGTCAAGGTGCTTAATTTATCAACTAAATCTAAGTTGTTTTTAAGATTAAAGTTATAATTTTTTCCAACAATTGGGCTCAAAATATCAACAAGCCATTTAGATCATTTATAGGAAACTGAACCTATGGAGCTAATAATTGGTTTAACTTTGAAACAAAGAAATGAAAAATGAAGTGTATAAATTAGTGACAAAGCTAATATGTACACAATATGTAGTTAAGAACAGTGCCGATGTTCTGGGCAAGTAACTGTGAATCATAGTTAGGAATGCTGAGCTGTTGTTGTTGACGTGGGGGGGGGAGAGGTGGACGTGACTGTAGCAACACTATCAGTAGACAGTGACCCAACACGAGGGGAGAGAGGTGGACGTGACTGTTGCAACACTTTCAGTAGACACTGACCCAACACAAGTAGGCATTCTGACGAACAGAGGTACTGGGAACCTCTGACCACTACATTAGTGAAGCAGTTGAGTCGCCAGTCCAGAACCACCATGAAACACTGGTGGAGTTTTAACTGGGAAACAGCAGCTATAATGTTGTGTAGCTGGTTGTGAGACAGCTACGAGTGGAAGGGGACAAGTGTAGCTGGTTGTGAGACAGCTACGAGTGGAAGGGGACAAGTGTAGCTGGTTGTGAGACAGCTACGAGTGGAAGGGGACATGTCTTGGTGCTGATGCCAGATTGAATGGAAGATCTGTTAAAGATTAATGGTGCCCTTCTTACATAGTGTGTCGGAGGACCCGACACATCCGTTATCCTGGTCCTAAGATGCATCAGCCGTTATCCTGGTCCTAAGATGCTGCATCCGTTATCCTGGTCCTAAGATGCAGCATCCGTTATCCTGGTCCTAAGATGCAGCAGCCGTTATCCTGGTCCTAAGATGCAGCAGATGTTATCCTGGTCCTAAGATGCAGCATCCGTTATCCTGGTCCTAAGATGCAGCAGATGTTATCCTGGTCCTAAGATGCAGCATCCGTTATCCTGGTCCTAAGATGCAGCATCCGTTATCCTGGTCCAAAGATGCAGCATCCGTTATCCTGGTCCTAAGATGCAGCAGACGTTAAATATTGACGTTGTTCACAAGAAGGAAACTGTAATTTAATTAACGTAATTTAACTGTAATAAACATTTCACAATTTGGCACACAAAGTCGATACGTCTTCACCTGAACATCTGAACTTAACTCTCCGGCATATTTTTTGGCACCTTTTTCGAACATTTGAAGCTGAGGATTTTGGAAGTTATGCAAGCCATTGTAGGAGGCTTGGAGAGGTTCATCATGTCTTTTTATAGAACATTTGAACTTGACAGTTGTTCCAAAAAGTTGATCCTCGTTAGACACACTCAGATATACGACACACACGATAGATACGATATACGATACAGATACGGAGTCTTCAAGCTGCCGCCGTCGACAGAGGTCGTCGTCTGCGCTCCTGCTCTGAACACTGATTCCCAAGCTGTTTTTGGGTTATCCTGAGTAATTCTTGACCAGAGCTGAGAGGAAAACTTGCTTGCTGTCACTTCGAGCCCCATCCTTCAAGAGCACCATCCTTCAGACACCATCCCTTCAAGAGCACCATCCCTTCAAGAGCACCATCCCTTCAAGAGCACCATCCTTCAAGGCACCATCCTTCAAGGCACCATCCTTCAAGGCACCATCCCTTCAAGAGCACCATCCCTTCAGCCATCCTTCGAACACTGATCCTTCAAGCGTATCCTATCACATCTTCAAGGACACATCCTTCAAGAGCCACCATCCCTTCAAGAGCACCATCCCTTCAAGAGCACCATCCCTTCAAGAGCACCATCCCTTCAAGAGCACCATCCCTTCAAGAGCACCATCCCTTCAAGATCACCATCCCTTCAAGAGCACCATCCCTTCAAGAGCACCATCACTTCAAGAGCACCATCCCATCCCTTCAAGAGCACCATCCCTTCAAGAGGGTAAGGCGGTGACAAGCTTGCTTGTTCCCCCCTCTCCTCCCCTCCCCCATCATCCCCCCATCCTCTCCCCACCTGAACATTTACACTGGCACATACACACACACTTTTTACACTGCTGTCCTTCTGACTTTCCTGTCTTCTTCTCTTTCGGCAACTTCGCCTTTGGTGAGTTAACACAAGACATTTTGACCATCCGACTAAATCTATACAAAAATTCAATGCGCATAAAAGGGCCTAAAATCTGGAACTCCCTTCCTGAAAACTCTAGAACTGCAGACACAACCTCCATTTTCAAAAGCATCGTTAAAAAACATCTTATCTCACTTACGCACCCAACCGATAGCTAACCACATGAAAACTACTTTATCTTGCACATATCCACAGCAAAATACACTTATTGATATCTGTGATTCCCCTTAATTTGCACAGGACTAACCAAAATTCTAATACAACTGTTGCTTCATAATTCTTAAGCTAGTCATAAGTTTGCCTAAACACTCCAATATAGAAACTGTAATATGCCAATACATCACCTTTACCATTAATATATAAACTAATTGTTAAATTCTTAAATGTTTAAATTCCAGTACCTCAATTTTGTAAACCTAGTTAATCACTACAATTACCTAACCTTACTATCAGTATAATCATTGTGTCACTATTGAGTAAGACCTATCATAAGACTGCCTGAAAAGCCTAGGCATACCTAGGCATATTATTGGCCATCTTGTAATATCTACTTCATAAAATGCATAATTATAAGTACACCCCACCTTGTATATTACCAGAAATAAAGAATTTGAATTTGAATTTGAATTTGAATCCGGTAGCCCGTGAGGTTTTTTAAAATCCGGCCGATCTTTGTCTTGGGCCCTGTCCCCCTCACTGCTCGAGGGTAGGCTGTCCCCCTCACTGCTCGAGGGTAGGCTGTCCACCTCACTGCTCGAGGGTAGGCTGTCCCCCTCACTGCTCGAGGGTAGGCTGTCCCCCTCACTGCTCGAGGGTAGGCTGTCCACCTCACTGCTCGAGGGTAGGCTGTCCCCCTCACTGCTCGAGGGTAAGCTGTCCCCCTCACTGCTCGAGGGTAGGCTGTCCCCCTCACTGCTCGAGGGTAAGCTGTCCCCCTCACTGCTCGAGGGTAGGCTGTCCCCCTCACTGCTCGAGGGTAGGCTGTCCCCCTCACTGCTCGAGGGTAGGCTGTCCCCCTCACTGCTCGAAGGTAGGCTGTCCCCCTCACTGCTCGAGGGTAAGCTGTCCCCCTCACTGCTCGAGGGTAGGCTGTCATTAGAAGCTGACCTTCATAAGTCAGCTGACTTAGGATGTTTAGGTCTGCCACACAGGAAAGTTTTTCTTTTTTTTTAAGGCAATTTTGGTGTGTCTGATGTACCTTTACGAGTGAGGATACGGGTTCCAGACAACCTGAAATCTAAGCAAGAAATATTGCAATGTATTTGCTCTAATTCCACGGTTGCACCAGTTGATCTTTTTACTACTGGCTCTGGTGCAGTGCTGCTCCTCTCTTCTGAGGAAGAACTACTTCAGCTACTCAAGACTGATGTTGTTGACAAATTACAGACTCTGGGAGTTATCCCCATTCCTCCTGAGAGTTATCAAGCTCAAAGGACTGTCTTTGTAGCACGGATAAATAGTTTTTTGAGAGACTGCTCTCCAGAACAACTCATTGCAGACCTTAATAGCGAGAACCCGGAAATTACAGTACTCAAGGCGTACAAATTTTCTAAGCCTTCCAGCAATCGATACTCACTAAACTTAATCCTGCAAACTCCAGATGAAGCTAAATATCTGTGTCAACATGGGTTTAAATACTCTGGCACCAGATGCCCTCCTGATCAAATCTCTTTGGAGAGATATGTCCATGTCATGCAATGTTTTAAATGCTATGAGTTTGGACATACTTCAAACAAATGTGGCAGACAAACACCTGTTTACAGTATATGCTCTGGTGAACATATTTTCAAACATTGTAATAATACCAATAACCCCAAGTGTGTCCTTTGCCACGGGAAACATCATGCTGTTTCCCCAAACTGTCCTGCTAGGAAGGATACAATTCAGAAAATTCTAGAGGCCAAGAAACAGACAACTTCTGCAAAACCCACTACTCAAGCACCTCCAACAATGTCTCAAGCATCATTTCCAAACCTCCCTGGATATGTTGGGCCTCCTCCAGCCACCTCTGCCAGTTGCAATGTTTGGACTACTGCCCCTCCTGCAACATCCCATTCTCCCCCTATTGTGTCTCAAGTTACAGGGTCAGTACCACTACCTAAATCTCCTGGATCCTCTATGGAAGAGAGAGGTCCTCTTCTTTTCATGCTGGCCAAGGAGATTGTTGGAAACAATGTTAAACTCTGTTCCTCCATATTCATTGACTTGTTAGTGGCCAATGGGTTTAATCCCATAATTATCCCAAATAATATACAACTGATTATGGACCAACCTCCTCAAGAAAGGACGTATGTGCCTTCCACTATTACCACACATGAGCAACCTGCTTCCTTCACTTTCACCCCTACTGAAATGACAGATCCAATACCAACTCGGCCTACTTCACTAAGATCCAACCATGTAATTGTACCAGACAATGGTGCTCAAACTACCGCTACTGAAGCTGAACCTGTATTACAAGTACCTCCACATGATATTTCTAATGACATGATTAACTCTTCCTTAGATCATCCTGTGTCTCCTCCCCATAGTCCTTTGAGGTCAGAACATGGTTTTAACACAACTCATGACTCAGATGACTCTGATGCTTCTGTAGATGTCTCTATTTCCAGTGAGGAAAAGGTCATGGTCAATACGCAACAAACTACTCAAAACTACGCTTCTTCCCATGATGAATCAAGTAGGGAGAGTATGTACTTGGATGGAACTAGCACTCACAATTCCAGAACCGTTCCTAAGTCCTTCAGAAGTCCGCGAAAAACAAGAAATAATGGGAATAAAAATCATACAAGTTAATATAAAACATTTCTTTTACAACCGTTTATTCCTTGAGGTTGAATTGTGTAACCACAACCCTGATATAATCCTCCTTAATGAGACAGCTGTAAGGGAAGACCAACATATTAAGTTACGTGGGTATTATACTATAGAGAAATCGAGAGGGCCCTTCAGTGGAGTGGCCATCCTAGTTAAAATAGGGCATGCATTTCGCCCCATACATTTTGACGAGGACAACATTCTTGCTGTAGAACTAACGACCTCATATGGTCCGTTAATAGTTGCAACTGCCCATTTCCCTCCTCGGCAGTCATATATAGCCTCTATCCCCCTGCATGGGTTACTTAGTAGAAATGTTCCCACTCTCCTAGCTGGTGATTTTAATGCCCATCATCCTGCCCTGTTCAACTGTTGAGTCGGAAATCAACGGGGTGACTTAAAAGGAAATCAGTTATTTAATATCATGTCAGCGAGACACCTCTCATTTCAAGGACCCTTTTTTAAAACATTTGTAGGCCATCGTCCAGGGACACCTGACATAGTCTTGACCAATAGAGATTGTGACCTCTACCACTGCAGGGTCTTCTCTGGTGGCAATGTTTGTTCTGATCACATCCCAGTTATCATCACTCTGCAGGCGTCACCGTTTAGGATTCCCACTCCTCCAAAAATTAACTTAAACTCTCTGGGATTTGACCCATTCAGGGAATTTAATGCCATTTTGGCCTCTGCACATTTTCCAATTGCTCTTAAAACAGCGAAGATGATTTTTATTCCTAAACCAAATAAAGATGTCCATAAACCTGATAATTATAGACCTATTTCATTAATCGAGGTCACGGGTAAAATCCCGGAGAAAATTATTTCTAATAAACTAAATTATTACATGGAATATAATCACCTTTTTACTGAGAAACATTTGAGTTTCCAGCACATCCTAGAGGACCCAACATGTGACTCCACACATGGATACTAGAGACAACATGTCACTCGGGGACAACATTGCACTCAAGAGGACCAACATGTGACTCACAGGAATTGCACTCACAGAGGGACCCAACATGTGCACTCACAGAGGGACCCAACATGTGTCACTCACAGAGGACCCAACATGTGCACTCACAGAGGGACCCAACATGGCACTCACGGGACCAACATTGCACTCACAGAGGGACCCAACATGTGCACTCACAGGACAACATGTCACCACAGAGGACCCAACATGTGCACTCACAGAGGAGCCCAACATGTGCACTCACAGAGGAGGCCCAACATGCACTCACAGAGGCCAACTTTGCATCAGAGGCAACATGTGCACTCACAGAGACCAACATGCTCAGGGCCCAACATCACTCACAGAGGGGCCCAACATGTGCACTCACAGAGGGCCCAACATGTGCACTCACAGAGGTGACCCAGAGGCAATGTGCACTCACAGAGGGACTCACTACAGAGGCCCAACATGTGCACTCGGGCCAACATGTGCACTCCAGAGGGCCCAACATGTGCACTCACAGAGGGCCCAACATGTGCACAGAGGGCCAACATGTGCATCACTCACAGGGCCAACATGCTCCACTTGCACTCACAGAGGGCCCAACATGTGCACTCACAGAGGGGCCCAACATGCCATAAATATAGTTTACGATGCTGTTGCCAGCTTGCGGAAACAGGGTAATCTTGCCCTTATTGCCACCAGAGATGTTCATAAAGCCTTTGACAGCTTATGGTATGATGACCTCATTTTTAAACTGACTGACCTTCCTGACCACAACTGGACCTTTCTTCGCTTTATATACAACTTCCTCTCCAATAGGAAAAATTTCCCTTTCTTTAGTGGTAAGACAGCTGAACCGTTTACACCGACAGCTGGTGTACCTCAGGGCTCGTGTCTTAGCCCGATATTATTCAATATATATGTAAATGATTTACCTCAACCTGAGTATAATGATACAATTATTACCCAATTTGCTGATGATGTAATTCATGTAGTTTCGTCCACCCCTGTCATAGGTAAATATAAGTACGAGAAGGTCATAGAAAAAATGAATACAGAACTACGTAGAACAGCGAACTGGGAGAGGAAATGGCGTATTACTACTAACCCAGATAAAGTCCTTATCAGTACAATGGTTTTTTTTTTCCTCCACCATTGAAGTTTGAGGGGGTATCTCCATCAGAGATATACCTATAGCCATTCATAATCCTAACAAGATACTGGGTTATGAGATAGACAGGATACTTCACTCCTCTTCCCATGTCACCAAAAAGATAAATTTAGCCAAAGCTCGGCTTTCCACTCTATTCAGTTTTAAATCAGCTCCATCTCACGTGAAAAAGCACCTGTATAAGATGATGATAAGACCCTTACTTCAATATCCATGTGTGCCTCTGTCATTAACAACAAAAACCAACATGCTTCAACTACAACGAGTACAGAACAAAGCACTCCGTGTCATCACAGGCACCAGGAGAGATAGAATTCGAATGGTTGATCTACACGTTCAACAAGACATTGTTGCAATGAATGTTCGGCTTGATCAGTTTTTTTATATTTTATTAAAATAAACCAGTACAAAACAATGCATATAAACAATAAGCTGATCATGTGTAGATCACACGGCTACATCCACTGACAATAAACATCTATATGTACAGACCTGACAACATCAGTTACAATATACATGAACATACAGATAATATGTTATCATATACAATGTATATCTGAACACCTAAAGGTGTACCGTACATACAAACTTTTTGCAAAAACATAACCACCAATACAATTACAACTTGAAAACAGTAAAACAAAAACCCCATAAATCCACAACAAACTTTAACCTGTTATCCTCACCATGAGGACCATACATGTTCATATTCCATCATAATCCAAACCAATAAACACCAAACAGACCTAACACTATTTCATAAACAGTATAAAATAACCAATTCATGAATAATATATAACGTAATAATATTGGTAGAATTACCGACAATATGTTAAGTAAAAGGACACAAATGCAACTAATGTGACATTTTATTGTGGCAACGTTTCGCTCTCCAGGAGCTTTGTCAAGCCGTTACAAGCAATACATGGACACAGAGCGTATATATATACTCTCAAAGTGATGTGTAATACTACTACTTCTACCACCACTAGTATTACACCTCACTTTGAGAGTATATATATACCCTCTGTGTCCATGTATCGCTTGTAACGGCTTGACAAAGCTCCTGGAGAGCGAAACGTTGCCACAATAAAATGTCACATTAGTTGCATTTGTGTCCTTTTACTTAAAATATATAACGTCACTAGGCAAAACACGCCGTGACTCTTCATACGCCTCCACATACTACATACATTTACAATAACAGGACATGACAATAAAGTATCACTTTACAGTAATCGATAAATGAATATACCACACCTATGCGACAACATCACACATAGGCATCCTTCAGTTATTAATATGCCATATAACAGATAGCACCAAATCAAGACACCTCTTAAACACCAATACAAGCACCCAGAACATCACCACATGTCAACAACCACCACCCAAATCCCCGATGAAAGATCTCATGCCGATCTTTCAAGATCCCTCCTCGCACTATACCATTTTGTTTTTATATTCCATGAAAACACACCAGTACAAACCAATGCATATCAACACTATGCTGGACATGTGTAGACTACACGTCAACATCCACTTACAATAGCCATCTATATATACATACCTGACCACTTCATAGACAATGTACATGAACAACAGATTATACCGAATCATATACATTGTAAATCAGAACACATAAGGTGTAATCGCATAAAACATTTTACAAATAACATAACCACCAAAACATACCACAACATTAATACATTAATACACATATCCTATAATTCCATAACTACTCTGTTGACTGATATCCTCACCATGAGGACCATACATGGTCGAATCCCATCATACCATCCAATAGACTCCAAACAGACCTCACACTCGTACATGAACAGTATGGAGTAACCAATACATGAATAATATATAACGTCACTAGGCAAAAAATTTAGTGACTACTCTTAAGCCACCACATACAACATTCATTTACTTTAACATAATATGACAACATAATATCAATTCATACAACCACAAAAAAAACACCGCACCATAATAGGCAAACCTTCACATATCCCCTGAACCCATATTAACCATATGTCGATGTCACAGTATCAACCAGTCTATGCAACCTATACTTCATTAATCTACCTTACGTCAGTCGTCACCCACTCGTGCAAAAATTACACTCAAGTCAACCGTCCCCTCTACTGCTGTCCCCCCCAACAAATTAATCATTACACCCCAACCCCCCTACACTAACCCACAAAATATCCTAACCTAATACCTAATAAACACCCCGCCCCCAAAATACCGATGTCAAGCCCCCTTCCAATCTACTCACCTACGCCCCCAACAGGTCTCTTAACGACATATCTCTGTATAACTCCGAAAATACCCTCTCCCATCTACCTCCATACACACACCTATTTCGATTCCTAGTAGCTATCATACTCCCAGCCTGCGCTGCAATACGCTCCCTCCCAACCGTGGTTTTCATTCGCCACGAAACACACACGAAATCAACCATAATATGCATCAAGCCCCACCTCACCTGCGCACTCATACCACCTATATCCAAACTAATCGCCCTCAACACAGACACCCCCCCACCACCACCACCAAATTTCCTCAATACCCTACCCATCCACTTCCTTACTGAACCCAAATACTCACAAAAATAAATAACATGCAAACCAGTCTCCTGCTGTCCACATCTCTCACAACCCCCATCCCTCACTATACCCATCCGAACAAAACCTCCTTCGAGGCCACCGCCCCATGTAAGAATCTATACATCAATTCCTATCCCTAGCCTTTAGCAACAGGCCCTTAAACCCCTTCCAAATATTACACCAGTCATAAATAGGATATTCCCCAACACCTTCCACCACACATTCACCCCAACCCAATATTTCCAACTTCCCTGACTTCAAGGTATGCGCTTTTTCAACCACCATCATATTCCTCAATAGGTCCTAACACTTTTCCAACATTCTCCCACTCCACCATCTACCTACTTCTTCCGCTATCATACTCTCCCTACCCTCTACTACCCCACGCCATCGAATAACACACCTTTTCACATACATACATATCACCCTCCGCTCTAGTGCTATCAACCCCAATCCTCCTTTCCCTACCCTATTGCGAACTACCTCCTTTCTTACCCAAGGTTTCCCATACGCCCAAATATAACGCACAACCCTGCTCTCCAGCTCCCTAACATCCTCCAGCCGTAACGGATAAACAACAGTCACATGCCAAATCTTACTATATATTAACATATTCACAGCAATTACTCTCTGATGCAAAGTTAAATCCCCCGGTCTCCAGCCCTTCATCCTATCAATCGCCTTACTCACAACCCCTCCAGAATTCACCCCACGCGCCACTACCTCATCCCTCATATATAATATGCCACAAATCTTAACTCTATCGACTGTTACCCACCCATACCTCTCCCCAAGCCTCCCCCTACCCAATTACCTATCTCCAATAAACGAGTCTTAGCCCCATTTACTCTCATCCCAGTCGTTCTACAAAAAACCTCAATTAAGCATCCAAAATATACCAATCCTTGCTCACTACCCACAAGCACAGTCATGTCATCCACATAACCTACAATTCCCCCATACCCTCCCACTCCCTCCCCTTCCCTCCCCACTCCTCCTTCCCTCACCATTCCCCCACTCCCTCTCACCATCCTGTAAAAACGATCCTGCATACATGCAAATAAACACTGTGAGAGAGGGCAGCCCTGCCGAATACCCTTCCCCATCAGTACTCTCGCCCCAATCCTACCATTCACCTGCACCCTCATACATGCCTTGTCATACATAGTCCGGACCCACCCCACCACCTCCTCTCCAAACCCCTGCATCCGCATTATCTCGTAAAGCACCTCCCTCTCCACACTATCATACGCCCTCCTCCAATCAATAGCTAACACACCCCCTCCAACACTACTTCTAATATGCTCCTTTATCCTCTCATGACCCTCTATCATGCACCTCCCCGGTATCCCACACTGACCCTTCTCTATCACTCTATTTAATACCCTCTTAAACCTATTTCCCAAAACCTTCGCAAAAATCTTGTAGTCAGCATTCATCATTGCCAACAGTCTATAATCAATCATCTTAACACCATTACCTCCTTTCTTAACAAGCACCACCACACCCATACACTGTTCATCACCCATACGTCCCTGTTCCTTCATGGCATTAAACAGCCACACCAAACACTCCCGCAACACATTCCAGTACACCCTATAGAATTCATTAACTATTCCATCAATACCCAGTGCCTTACCCTTACTCAGCCCGTCCACCGAATCCCATACCTCAGCCTTCCCTATAGTACCCTCCATACCCTCCCTATCACTCTCCCCCACCACTGTACCTATACCATCCATAAGCTGACACCTCTCTCTCACGCTCACACCCTCACTCCTCCAATACCTCCCAAACCATTTATCTATATATACGCCTATCGCCTCCGTTGTCTGTAACCTCTGTCCCTGCACATAACTCTCAAAAGATTCTTCCACTTCCACACTACTAACAGTCATACCGTCCCTACGTTTCCTACACCTACCCAGAACATATTTTGAGGGTTTGTCACCCCATAACACATCCTCCACACCTGCCCTTAACCTATAGGCATCAAACCTTTCATTCCTTAATTCCCTTAACCTGCTCTTCAATTCTCTTACCTCTCATTACATATGAGAACCATTCCTCTCGTAACACCTAGCCAGCAATCCATACAACCATCCCTGTTCCTCTCTACTCATTGCAATAAAAAAAATTTTAATGCTCACCTTCGCCACTGTTTCCCACCACTCAATGATACACCTCCCTCCCTCTATCCTAACCTTACCCTCCTTCCACAACTGACTCCACCACTGCACAAAACCCTCTTGCTTGTCCACCCCAATCAATAACTTTGCATTCAACTTCCAGTAACCCCTATGCCATTTAACTGCTCCCACCCAATTCGCATCCACCAATACACCCCTGTGATCAGAAAATCCAACATCAATCATTTGTACAGAATCAACCATCACCAAATCTGAAACATACATCCTATCTAACCGTGCCGCATATTCCTTACGAAGATACGTATACTGCACTCTCTCCCGACCATCCACCACATCCTTTAATCCTACACAATTGAACACATCTCTCAATGATTCAAGCACACATCCCGCACCTTTTGGCTCCACATCCTTATGCCGGATAACACAGTTCCAATCCCCACCAACTATCATTACACCTGGCAGACCACCCAATGCATACACCAAGTACTCATTAACAAACTCATTCTTCACCCTCCTGGAAAATTCTGCCGGCATGTAAACACCCACAAAACATACTCTAATACCACTCCATTCACCATCCACTCTCACTATTCTCCCTTCACCACACTCCTCCCACGCCAACAATTGAAAAGGGCTGGACATCTTTATCACAACCGCCACCCCCCCTTTTAACCTACATGACGATCCTGCATATACATCAAACCCATCCAAACGCAGGTCCCTGCCAATCCTATAATTATGTTCTTGCAAAAAACCTACCTCAACACCATATCGTCTCAACGTCACCTCAACCCACTTCCGCTTTACTTCCGCCCTTAAACCGTTCACGTTTAATGTTACACACCTGAATACGGCAATGAAGGTTTACCTCTCGACCTTACTGGATGCTTCATCTCCATGGGCCCCGCACCCTCTACCCTGATAACACCTTTCCCACCCTTTGGACCCACTTTGAATTTCATTCCACCCTTACCCCTCTTCGACACATCCACTAAGGTCTTCTTACTGGATCTTTGTGCCGGTGTCAATATATCCTCACTGTCCGACGACGTCACAGATCTTTTCCTAGATTCGCTCACCACTTCCATACCAGGACTACAGTCTGTCTCATGCACCTCCACACTCACAACCTCACATAATAAACCCTTCTCGCCCTCTTTATCCACTTCCACAGACCTCTCAACAACAACATTTCCTGCCACATCAGGTATCACACTCAACACAGGCAATGACTCAGCTATTATTTCCTCCAGCACACCATCCAAGGATAAAGGTGGGCTGACCTCTTCGACTCCCCGCTCCCCCGCATCTTCAAGGTCGCAAACCTCCGACACCACAGGAGGGAGGGTAGCACACATTCCCACACTGCTCTTCACAATTTCACTCCACAATTTAGAGGAAGCTTCCTGCACGACCGGCCGAGCTTCCACCCCATCAACCATCCGAAAAATTTCCTGTTGCTCATCCACATGCCCTTGCTGCTCCCTCCTAGGACAATTAACAGCCATATGCCCACAGGCACCACAAACTCTACATGTCCGTTGCTGACCCATATATGTCACATAAACCTGTGTCCTGAAGTCCAGCATCAGGACGTAAGACGGTATGGGCCTTCGTAGTGACATCTTTAATGAGAAAGACCCTTCCATTAGTCCTTCAAGGGGGCCCGTATGCCACCTACCCACAACAGCAGAATGCACATTTCCATACTCCTTGAAAACTGCCGTCAGATCCGTGGCATCTGCCTCAAAGGATACATTTCGCACCCTCACCCAAGTGAAGGACTGGGAGACATCCCTCAACCTCACCTCCAAACTTGAATTCACGACACACACACGGTCTTGATATTCATCCATCAGCCGCTCGTACCGGTGGGCCGACGCCAACTTGACGAATACCCGATTCATACCATTGATGGCGACTCCATACAAATCCTCAATATTCAGCTGGTAAACATCCTGTAGCACCATAGGCAAAACAGTGGCCGCCGTGCTTGGGCTTAATGCTCCTTTCACAATCTCCAGGCAGATCGTATTCACTCGTCATCTAGCTGCGGCCGCCATATTGGTGAAAACAAAGTTTTGCGCCGTCACCACCAGGAGGCAGAGCGTCAACACCCGCCCAGTATGACTGCTGAACAGGGAATGACTTGATCAGTTGAAGAAGAGGCAACTATATTCCATGGAAGACTTGTATCTCCCAGACAGAGAACATCCTACCTATTTTGCCAATACCACCGACTACGTTATTAATGCAGCTCCTCATAGAACTCAAAGGATGACCCTCCACCAGCGAGTGAGAAGATTTATACATGAGGATGATTTTCAAAGACCTAAGATCCTGAGTGACCTTCCAGAAGATCCAGATGAATGGGTAACACCAGAACCTTTTTATGTCTATTGATATCACTTCTAACCCAAGTTCTGGTGATTTTTGTTTTTACTTCACAGCTATTACATCCAATTATGTAACAGTGCCAATAATACAAATGTTGGATACCACCTTTGCAAAGCGAGCCGGCCAGTATTTCTAGATAGCAGTTTTTATAGCCATCACTCGCCCTGCTATCGTCCTTGAATTTAATGTTCAGCAATTATTGAAAAAAAAAAATTGCACTTAGTATACCCTTTACCGATGCAGAGTCATGCAATTATAACTTTGTTATACCTGGGTGACACTGTTGGGTAAATGTTATGCCCTATCTGATATATTAACTTGATATACCACTATACACATAAATATAATGCACCAAAGTGGTTGGGCCACTTACCTTTTTTATCCTCCATCCTCACCAACCTCCCCCCCTTTTTTTCCTAATTTCCATCCTTACCTATCCTTCTTCCTTCCCCATCTTACCAAAGCTCTTGTCAAACAAGTTCAAAGATCCTCGTTATCATACCTAAGTTTCGAAAAATTGAAACCGATTTGATGAGGCTTTCTCGAGTTACCTAATGAATCCATGACCACATGAATTGGCTTTTTTTTTTTGGCCAAATTCCTATTATTAAAAAGGGTTTTGAATAGAATTTTTTTTTTAATATATTTTTACGTGAATTTTTAGGTGTTGATTTACATACATCCACAACTTTCTGTACAGACTTTTTAACGTTTTCTTATATTTTTGGCAATTTATTGTTAATTTAATATTGTTACGTAATTTTTTTTGGAGTATATTATTCGTATACCAAAAAATTATGGTTTCCCAGGGTTAATTTAGGTTCAGTTATTCATTTGCTAGAAGGGACCTATATGAAGATATTTACTTCAAAATTTGCATAATTATCTAAAATGTCTGGTTTCAGCCAAAACTGTGACAATTCCAAGGAATTACGTGGGCCTAGTTTTGGGCCTAGTTTTTGGATAATGCTCTTTAAATAAGCCACCTGCCTGTTCCAGGGACTTAGCAGATAGTCGCAACTTTATGACTCGATCCTTCCTGTGGAAACTGCAATTTTCAGTTGCACTTTTTTTTCAAAAGCAGAGATTGAACAGCATATGTTCAGGTCATGTAATTAAGTGATGTTTCTGGGCAAATTAAAAAATAATAATTGGTGGCCTCACCTCAGTGACAAAATTCTGTCCAACGCGATTAATCTGCCAGAGAAGAAAGTAGCTATAGGTGAAGAGCACCACCGTTCCAGCGTTGACCAGGACTCCCCGGAATAAAGCATAGGAGGTGGCGATGGCCAGGACCAGGGACACCACAAGTAACAAGCTGATCCCGTAGAAAAACAAACAAACGATTTTCTCCCGCAGGGCCTCGACCTGTTGATAAAATCAATAAATTAGTCTTAAACATTGAGAATTAAATCATTTTTATTATATTTCGGTAACTTGTTTTCGGTAACTTGTTTCTTTGTGCCAGGAAAAAAAATCTCATTTAGGCATCATACGAAACTTAAATTTTGATTCATTTTGTTTGTGTAAAATTGTCAACAAAAGTGTCAACAAAACTAAAATAAAAGTAAATCAAGATAAATAAAAATTTCAAACAGCCCAAAGGAATGGAGGTAAATTGAAGGTTTTATCATAAACTGCTTTTATGTTCTTCTATTAGGCCGTTAATCTTAAGATTTCTCCCCCAGCATCGTGTGTTGTGATATCCACTTTAAGCATCGTGTGTGAATGTTGCAGCCAAGAGGCGAGAAGCAACGCAGAAATCATGTTGCACTGCAATGTATTGAACGATCATCTTGCAGATAAATTAGGAACATAAAAATTATAAGGCAATGTTGCGTCAGAAAGGGTATTAGAGTGAGGAGAGGTTGTAGAGGCAGTTTGGTCCTATAGATAGATAGAAGGGTAAGAGGAAGCGGTGGTCCCAGGAGAGGATGGAGGGAGTAAAAGAAGCTTAGAGACTTGATCACTTGAGAATCCAGAAGTCTTCTGTACCCTGATACACTGCAATGAAGACAAGTGATTTTTAATGCACTTGCTGTTGAAGTGTTGTTACCAAGGAAACATCTATGACGGAAATCAGAAAAATCGCTTTCTCGGAGATGTGTTGTAGAGGTGGGAAGGGTGGTAAATGTGTTGTAGAGGTGGGAAGGGTGGTAAATGTGTTGTAGAGGTGGGAAGGGTGGTAAATGTGTTGTAGAGGTGGGAAGGGTGGTAAATGTGTTGTAGAGGTGGGAAGGGTGGTAAATGTGTTGTAGAGGTGGGTAGGGTGGTAAATGTGTTGTAGAGGTGGGAAGGGTGGTAAATGTGTTGTAGGGTGGGAAGGGTGGTAAATGTGTTGTATAGGTGGGAAGGGTAGTAAATGTGTTGTAGAGGTGGGAAGGGTGGTAAATGTGTTGTAGGGGTGGGAAGGGTGGTAAATGTGTTGTGGGTGGGAAGGGTTGTAAATGTGTTGTAGAGGTGGGAAGGGTAGTAAATGTGTTGTAGAGGTGGGAAGGGTAGTAAATGTGTTGTAGAGGTGGGAAGGGTGGTAAATGTGTTGTAGAGGTGGGAAGGGTGGTAAATGTGTTAAAGAGGTGGGTAGGGTGGTAAATGTGTTGTAGAGGTGGGAAGGGTAGTAAATGTGTTGTAGAGGTGGGCAGGGTGGTAAATGTGTTGTAGAAGTGGGAAGGGTAGTAAATGTGTTGTAGAGGTGGGAAGGGTTGTAAATGTGTTGTAGAGGTGGGAAGGGTGGTAAATGTGTTGTAGAGGTGGAAAGAGTGGTAAATGTGTTGTAGAGGTGGGAAGGGGAGTAAATGTGTTGTAGAGGTTGGAAAGGTGGTAAATGTGTTGTAGGGGTGGGAAGGGTAGTAAATGTGTTTTAGAGGTGGGAAGGGTGGTAAATGTGTTGTAGGTGGGGGAATGGTGGTAAATATGTTGTAGAGGTGGGAAGGGGAGTAAATGTGTTGTAGAGGTGGGAAGGGTGGTAAATGTGTTGTAGGGGTGGGAAGGGTGGTAAATGTGTTGTAGAGGTGGGAAGGGTGGTAAATGTGTTGTAGAGGTGGGAAGGGTGGGAAATGTGTTGTAGAGGTGGGAAGGGTTGTAAATGTGTTGTAGAGGTGGGTAGGGTGGTAAATGTGTTGTAGAGGTGGGAAGGGTAGTAAATGTGTTGTAGAGGTGGGAAGGGTGGTAAATGTGTTGTAGAGGTGGGAAGGGTAGTAAATGCGTTGTAGAGGTGGGAAGGGTTGTAAATGTGTTGTAGAGGTGGGAAGGGTGGTAAATGTGTTGTAGAGGTAGAAAGGGTGGTAAATGTGTTGTAGAGGTGGGAAGGGGAGTAAATGTGTTGTAGAGGTTTGAAGGGTGGTAAATGTGTTGTAGAGATGGGAAGGGTGGTAAATGTGTTGTAGGGGTGAGAAGGGGAGTAAATGTGTTGTAGAGGTGGGAAGGGTAATAAATGTGTTGTAGAGGTGGAAAGGGTAGTAAATGTGTTGTAGAGGTGGGAAGGGTTGTAAATGTGTTGTAAAGGTGGGAAGGGTGGTAAATGTGTTGTAGAGGTGGAAAGGGTGGTAAATGTTTTGTAGAGGTGGGAAAGGGAGTAAATGTGTTGTAGAGGTGGGAAGGGTGGTAAATGTGTTGTAGAGGTGGGAAGGGTTGTAAATGTGTTGTAGAGGTGGGAAGGGTGGTAAATGTGTTGTAGAGGTGGAAAGGGTGGTAAATGTGTTGTAGAGGTGGAAGGGAGTAAATGTGTTGTAGAGGTTTGAAGGGTGGTAAATGTGTTGTAGAGGTGGAAAGGGTGGTAAATGTGTTGTAGGGGTGGGAAGGGTGGTAAATGTGTTGTAGAGGTGGGAAGGGTAGTAAATGTGTTGTAGAGGTTTGAAGGGTGGTAAATGTGTTGTAGGGGTGGGAAGGGTGGTAAATGTGTTGTAGAGGTGGGAAGGGTAGTAAATGTGTTGTAGAGGTGGGAAGGGTGGTAAATGTGTTGTAGAGGTGGGAAGGGGAGTAAATGTGTTGTAGATGTCGGAAGGGTAATAAATGTGTTGTAGAGGTGGGAAGGGTAGTAAATGTGTTGTAGAGGTGGGAAGGGTGGTAAATGTGTTGTAGAGGTGGGAAGGGGAGTAAATGTGTTGTAGAGGTGGGAAGGGTGGCAAATGTGTTGTAGAGGTGGGAAGGGGAGTAAATGTGTTGTAGATGTGGGAAGGGTAATAAATGTGTTGTAGAGGTGGGAAGGGTAGTAAATGTGTTGTAGAGGTGGGAAGGGTGGTAAATGTGTTGTAGGGGTGGGAAGGGTTGTAAATGTGTTGTAGAGGTGGGAAGGGTGGTAAATGTGTTGTAGAGGTGGGAAGGGTGGTAAATGTGTTGTAGAGGTGAGAAGAGTGGTAAATGTGTTGTAGAGGTGGGAAGGGTAGTAAATATGTTGTAGGGGTGGGAAAAGTGGTAAATGTGTTGTTGTGGTGGGAAGGGTGGTAAATGGGTTGTAAAGGTGGGAAGGGTGGTAAATGTGTTGTAGGGGTGGGAAGGGTGGTAAATGTGTTGTATAGGTGGGAAGGGTAGTAAATGTGTTGTAGAGGTGGGAAGGGTGGTAAATGTGTTGTAGGGGTGGGAAGGGTGGTAAATGTGTTGTTGTGGTGGGAAGGGTTGTAAATGTGTTGTAGAGGTGGGAAGGGTGGTAAATGTGTTGTAGAGGTGGAAAGGGTGGTAAATGTGTTGTAGAGGTGGGAAGGGGAGTAAATGTGTTGTAGAGGTTTGAAGGGTGGTAAATGTGTTGTAGCGGTGGGAAGGGTGGTAAATGTGTTGTAGGGGTGGGAAGGGTGGTAAATGTGTTGTAGAGGTGGGAAGGGTAGTAAATGTGTTGTAGAGGTGGAAAGGGTGGTAAATGTGTTGTAGGGGTGGGAAGGGTGGTTAATGTGTTGTAGAGGTGGGAAGGGGAGTAAATGTGTTGTAGAGGTGGGAAGAGTGGTAAATGTGTTGTAGAGGTGGGAAGGGGAGTAAATGTGTTGTAGATGTGGGAAGGGTAATAAATGTGTTGTAGAGGTGGGAAGGGTAGTAAATGTGTTGTAGAGGTGGGAAGGGTGGTAAATGTGTTGTAGGGGTGGGAAGGGTGGCAAATGTGTTGTAGAGGTGGGAAGGGTGGTAAATGTGTTGTAGAGGTGGGAAGGGTGGTAAATGTGTTGTAGAGGTGAGAACAGTGGTAAATGTGTTGTAGAGGTGAAAACAGTGGTAAATGTGTTGTAGAGGTGGTAAGGGTAGTAAATATGTTGTAGGGGTGGGAAGAGTGGTAAATGTGTTGTAGAGGTGGGAAGGGTAGTAAATATGTTATAGGGGTGGGAAGGGTAGTAAATGTGTTGTAGAGGTGGGAAGGGGAGTAAATGTGTTGTAGAGGTGGGAAGGGTGGTAAATGTGTTGTAGAGGTGGGAAGGGTGGTAAATGTGTTGTAGAGGTGGGAAGGGGAGTAAATGTGTTGTAGAGGTGGGAAGGGTGGTAAATGTGTTTGAGAGGTGGGAAGGGAGGTAAATGTGTTGTAGAGGTGGGAAGGGGAGTAAATGTGTTGTAGAGGTGTGAAGGGTAGTAAATGTGTTGTAGGGGTGGGAAGGGTGGTAAATGGGTTGTAGAGGTGGGAAGGGTGGTAAATGTGTTGTAGGGGTGGGAAGGGTGGTAAATGTGTTGTAGAGGTGGGAAGGGTAGTAAATGTGTTGTAGAGGTGGGAAGGGTGGTAAATGTGTTGTAGGGGTGGGAAGGGTGGTAAATGTGTTGTTGTGTTGGGAAGGTTGGTAAATGTGTTGTAGAGGTGGGAAGGGGAGTAAATGTGTTGTAGAGGTGGGAATGGTGGTTAATGTGTTGTAGAGTTGGGAAGGGCGGTAAATGTGTTGTAGAGGTGGGAAGGGGAGTAAATGTGTTGTAGAGGTGGGAAAGGTGGTAAATGTGTTGTAGTGGTGGGAAGGGTAGTAAATGTGTTTTAGAGGTGGGAAGGGTGGTAAATGTGTTGTAGGGGTGGGAATGGTGGTAAATGTGTTGTAGAGGTGGGAAGGGGAGTAAATGTGTTGTAGAGGTGGGAAGGGTGGTAAATGTGTTGTAGGGGTGGGAAGGGTGGTAAATGTGTTGTAGAGGTGGGAAGGGTGGTAAATGTGTTGTAGAGGTGGGAAGGGTGGTAAATGTGTTGTAGAGGTGGGAAGGGTGGTAAATGTGTTGTAGAGGTGGGAAGGGTGGTAAATGTGTTGTAGAGGTGGGAAGGGTGGTAAATGTGTTGTAGAGGTGGGAAGGGTGGTAAATGTGTTGTAGAGGTGGGAAGGGTGGTAAATGTGTTGTAGAGGTGGGAAGTGGTATTGAATCAATAACAACACTGCGACTAGCCGAGGATTCGAACCCATGTAGTTTTGGCCCTGCCTCATAGTGAGCGAAAATCACATGACGCCTTAACCCACTGAACCACACAATCCTACAAGAACCAAGCACCCAGCCAAGCTAGGTGTGTTACTCTTGTGATTTTCGCTCACCACGAGGCAGGGCCAAAACTACATGGGTTCGAATCCCCGGCTAGTCGCAGTGTTGTTATTGATTCAATACCATTCGTTTGTGGAGGCTAGTACACCAAATGGGGATAAAGGAAATTATCTTAGAGGCGCCTACACCCCCGTAAGTCCTCGGACCAAGAGTAACACACCTAGCTTTTCTCGATGCTTGGTTCTTATAGGATTGTGTGGTTAAGTGGGTTAAGGCGTCATATGATTTTCGCTCACCACGACGCAGGGCCAAATCATCATGGGTTCGAATCCTCGGCTAGTCGCAGTGTTGTTGTTGATATATAGATATATATATAGGTAAAACTGGTCAATTAGCAAGAACTCATCTAAAATTAAGTCTTTTCTAAAATTTTCTCTTATACGTTTAGAGATATATTTTTTTCATTTATGTTAATGTAAGAATTTCTAATTTTATACCAAGAGAAACTTTGAAAACCTACCTAACCTTATTACAACAAGCGCAATTTAATTTAGCCTAATCCAACTAAATATATTTTAGATAAGTTTACAATAATTTCATAATAAACAAACACAATGAAATATTTTTTTTTTCGTTAGGTTCAGAATGATTTTTGCGAAATTATTGCATACACAAATTTTCGCTTGTCTTATATGGCACCCAAAATCGCAATCGCAAGTTCTGCCTATTCGGCACGACATATATATATATATATATATATATATATATATATATATATATATATATATATATATATATATATATATATATATATATATATATATATGTCGTGCCGATTAGGTAAAACTTCGATTTTGCTTAAATAGAAACGCTCTTCTTGCCATATGGGCAAGCGAAAATTTGTGTATGCAATAATTTCGCAAAAATCATTCTGAACCTAACGAAAAAATATTTCATTGTGTTTGTTTATTATTAAATTAATGTTAACATATCTAAAATATATTTAGTTGGGTTAGGCTAAATTAAATTGCGCTTGTTGTAATAAGGTTAGGTAGGTTTTCAAAGTTTCTCTTGGTACAAAATTATAAATTTTTACATTAACGTAAATGAAAAAAATATATCTTTAAACGTATAAGAGAAAATTTTAGAAAGGACTTAATTTTAAATGAGTTCTTGCTAATTGACCAGTTTTACCTATATATATATATATATAGTATATATATACAGGGAGGTACCACCTCTGGAACTGGATTGGGGACCCTCATCCTCAGAGAAGAGAATATACTTACTTCAGGAAAAACTCGAGGTTCTCCCTGGAACGTTTGAATATTTTTTTTCTCCTACCACCCCTCTATGTTCTATATTCTAAGTTGGCTTTATTTAAAGATAAAATACATTAACAAAAATACAATAGGAAGTAGAACAACATACATAACATCTCAGAGCCTACATCTCGAATACTTCGTCCAGCTCCCCGGCGGTAGGCCGAGTGCCCAGAGTGCTGAAGGCATTTTCCCTCTGGATCACAACACTGAGTCTCTGAAAGAGGAAGCTGGCTGCTCTGTGATCCTTGGTTTCTGTAATGAGTTTTTCACCCAGCTCTCTGAGGAACTTTAGAGCACACATGCCCCAAGCTCCAAGGATCTCCGATCCTACTGGGATGAAGGTATAGCAAGCGGGCAGGTCCACATATTTCTGGATCTTCTGGGTCTCCCTGTAACTAGCGGCTCCTCCCCCTTCAGCTTCAGAGTATGGGAAGTAGGTGTCCGCCAACGTGGCGGCACAGATGTAGTCCCAGGCAATCTGCTTACCATCCTCCCAAGGTAGCATAGTGGCTCCATCAGGACGCTTTTGACTTCCATCAGACCTCTGTACTTGGGGTTCCCGTTGAGTTGGGCAACGGGCTGTGGCGAGGCTTCTCTTTATGATGTCGTTGACCTCCTCATGTCTAGCATACTTCCCTTCTGATGTGTGACACACGAGACCATGAAGTCCGATTTGATCAGCCGACGCCCTGCCGCAAATACACCTATGTTTGGTGAGTATGGGGGCGGCAAGGCGGAGAGCAAAACCAATCTGAATGGACTGTGGGTCGAGTCGAGTGAACAGGGAGGAATTGGGAACAGCTAAAAGGAAATTTCCTGAATGTGATGCCTTCACCGCTAGAAGACGAGATTTGTCCTTTCCTGAAGCATTGTTTGAGCATTATTTTGGCAATTTTTTCCATGATCGGTTTGTCCCAGTGAGATTGTTTGTGGTCTTTGGGAGGAGCTGGTCTGCTTGAGGAGTGTGCAAGGGTGTCTCACAGCACTCCCGCTTCAATGAACCTGGGGTCTTGAGCTTTTACCGCACCTCTCAAGCGTTCGGCGAAAATCTCCTTGACTAGTCCACAGGAATCCATACAGAAATGCAGGTAGAGCTACCCTCGTTGCTTTGCGCACCCCTGTACCTCCCAGTCGCATCGGAAGAGTTGCTTGATCCCATTGCTGATCTTCCAGTGACAGATTCAGTGCCTTCTTAAAGATGGATCTCAGGAGTGAGTCATATTCGCTGAGTGTTGTCGAAATAGGGAGCGCACCTCAAGAAGTGAAGGAGTCTTGGCAGAGTGTAGATATATATATATATATATATATATATATATATATATATATATGTCGTGCCGATTAGGTAAAACTGGTCAATTAGCAAGAACTCATTTAAAATTAAGTTCTTTCTAAAATTTTCTCATATACTTTTAAAGATATATTTTTTTCATTTATGTTAATGTAAGAATTTATAATTTTGTACCAAGAGAAACTTTGAAAACCTACCTAACCTTATTACAACAAGCGCAATTTAATTTAGCCTAACCCAACTAAATATATTTTTGATACGTTAACATTAATTTAATAATAAACAAACACAAGAAAATATATTTTTTTCGTTATGTTCAGAATGATTTTGGCGAAATTATTGCATACACAAATTTTCACTTGTCTTATATGGCAAGGTGAGCGTTGCTATTTAAGCCAAAATCGCAAGTTTTACCTAATCGGCACGACATATATATATATATGTGTGTGTGTGTGTGTGTGTGTGTGTGTGTGTATATATATATTCTTTCTTTCAACACGTCGGCCGTTTCCCACCGAGGCAGGGTGGCCCACCGAGGCAGGGTGGCCCATTGAGGCAGGGTGGCCCACCAAGGCAGGGTGGCCCACCGAGGCAGGGTGGCCCACCAAGGCAGGGTGGGCCACCGAGGCAGGGTGGCCCAAAAGGAAAAACGAAAGTTTCTCCTTTTACATTTAGTAATATATACAGGAGAAAGGGTTACTAGCCCCTTGCTCCCGGCATTTTAGTCACCTCTTACGACACACATGGCTTACGAAGGAAGAATTCTGTTCCACTTCCCCATGGAGATAAGAGGAAATAAGAACAAGAACTAGTAAGAAAATAGAAGAAAACCCAGAGGGGTGTGTATATATATGCTTGTACATGCATGTGTAGTACGACCTAAGTGTAAGTAGAAGTAGCAAGATGTACCTGAAATCTTGCATGTTTATGAGACAGAAAAAAGACACCAGCAATCCTACCATCATGTAAAACAAATGCAATCTTTTGTTTTACACTCACTTGGCAGGACGGTAGTACCTCCCTGGGTGGTTGCTGTCTACCAACCTACTACCTTAATATAAATATACATATATATATATATATATATATATATATATATATATATATATATATATATATATATATATATATATATATATATATATATTATATTATATATATATATATATATATATATATATATATACATAAGAGACATTAAAATTTATAGATAATGTATTTTTGACTCACCTTGCGAATCGTGTGTCCCATAACATATAGGGCATTGGATATTATTATTTTTCTTTCAGTGTTGAGGAATTCTGTTGAGTGTATAAACTCATTAGTTGGTGTTGAAGAGAACTCACTCAGTGAAATTCTGTGAATTCTCTCTGCACTAAGATGAAGATGTCTTGCAAGAAGGTTGCAAGTCAACATGAAGAGTTCAAGTGATGCAATCCAGCTGAGATCGTTTAACAAGGCGCAGAATCCAACGTAAGCCATTTCAATGAGTGTGGTCATTCCGTGGTGAACTACATTGTGAATTATGTACAATGGTACAGTTAATATGACTAGCATTACTGACAATATTGGTCGTCGTTCAACGCGTTCATTACTTCCTAAGATGGTTGAAAGATCTTCCAATAAATCTGCTAAGTCTTTACTTCTCGCCAACAATAAAATCATAACACCAATTAGTGAGAGAGAAAAAGAAAAAATGGCAGCAACAAATATTGCAAATCCTATATGGAGATATTTATACAATAATATGGTGTTTCTAATGCGTAAACAGTTAAGTGAGAAGGTCGCAACTTGTACGCAGGCGCCCCAGAGGCAGAGCCTAACACTGAATTTGAAGCTGCAGCGACGCTCTCTCTCACACAGAGTGTATGAAAATATACCAAGTATCTGACAGCCAGTCAGTATTAAACGCCACGGCCAAGACCCAGAGCTGTTTGTTGCTTCCTTTATCATCTTGTATTTCTTCATTACTAAACAAGATTAAGTTTTGTGCATATATATTTTTTTATAGGATATCGTGTAATATAGTGTTATGTAATGCAGTAGGTTGTGTAGGAGCTTATGTGAAGGTTAATGGATCCCAGTGAGTGAAATACGAGTCCAACTGATCTCAGAGTTCGTAATAAAGTGGATTATAGCCTCTGGGTACTTACAAATAATTACTTATTTGCAGTATTGGCTTTATGACAGTACTTAATGGGAAATTGTAATTAATTTCCATGTGTAAACATCTTTAACGTCTCATCATAATTTTGACAACAGCTCCTCACAAATTGTGATGGTTAATGTCCTCGTTTACACAGTCATTATTAATACAATGAGCAATGAACTTGGGAGAACAATGAAGAATGAAGGCTTTTAAATATATGAATGTATGAATGTATTCATGAATGTATGTATGTATGTATGTATGTATACATGGTAAAAATTACCACAGTGAAAATGGGAAATAAAACCTGAGCGCTCTCTTGTGCTTACACACATCTTCAGGGGAAAAGGAAGAAGAGGCAAGAGAAGCACATTTTAAATGTTAGACACTGAGGTGAACTCACCTCACTCAGAGGTGACAACACCTCACTCAGAGGTGACAACACCTCACTCAGAGGTGACAACACCTCACACAAACCTGTCTTTGCACATTCATTTGTCCAACATCAAGTCAAATTATTTGTATGACAACAAACACACACTGTAAAAATATTTTTCACGAAAATAGAGTAAAAATAACCGGAGAACAGAAGACCGAACAGAAGACTTACAAGGCTGAGACTGTACCTCACTTATGACCTCCCACACAACCCGTCCCACCCAGCTTGGGTCACATGTCCCACTCAGCATGGTTCATGTGGGGTCACATGTCAGGTAAACTGACTCACGAAATCGTAATAACACGATTGTTTACGTGTTGGCCTGGAGTTTTACGACACACTTGCCGTGAGTTCAATCCCCACCCGTACTGTAGTTTGTCAAGTAAAGTTTTTCTTTATTTTTTCATGAACGACATGTCAGGTGTAGCTTAAATTCCTCGCAAATTCTATTTACTGTAAACGAACCAAATTTATATAACCCTGAACCAATATTCTTATTGAAATCAGTGGTATTTTTCATGAAACTTGTGGATGTTATGAATGAAAAGAAGCTGAATATCCTGGCTCTAAGTGAAACACAGCTGAGGGGGGTAGGAGAGTTTCAGTAAGGAGAAATAAATGGGATTAGGTCGGGGGTTCATAACAGAATTAGAGCTAAGGAAAGAGTAGCAAAAATGTTGAAGGATCAGTTATGGCAGGAAAAGAGAGTATATAAATTCAAGAATTATGTAGAGTAAAATGAGAGTTGGATGAGAAAAGTGGGTTATAGTAAGTGTTTATTCACCTGGAGAAGAGAGAAGAGTAGAGGAAAGAGAGAGAGAGACAGAGAGATTTGGGATGTTGAATGAGTGATTGGGGAGTTTTGAACCAAGTGAGAGAGTACTTGTGGTGGGAGACCAAAATGCTAAAGTGGGTAAAACTGTTGTGGAGGAAGTAGTAGGTAAGTTTGGGGTGCCAGGGGTAAAAAAAATGGGAGCCTTTAATTGAACTATGTATTGAAAGAGGTTTAGTAATAAGTAATACATATTTTAAGAAAAAGAGGATGAATAAGTATACAAGATATGATATAGCACGTAATGAAAGTAGTTTGTTAGATTATGTATTGGTGGATAAAAGGTTGATGGGTATTCTTCAGGATGTGCATGTGTATAGAGGGGCAACAGATATATCAGATTATTATTTAGCTGTAGCTACAGTTAAAGTAAGAGGTAGATGGTGAAAAAGGAAAATGGCAACATCAAGTAAGAGAGGTGAAAGTTTATAAGCTAAGGGAGGAGGAAGTTAGGGTGAGATATAAACAACTATTGGGAGAAAGGTGGACTGGTGAGAGTATAGGTAGTGCGGGGGTTAAACAGGGATTGGGATAGTTTTAAAATTGGAGTGTTAGAATGCTGAACACAAGTTTGTGGCTAAAGGAGGGTGGGTGCAGGAGGAAAGAGGAGTGAGTGGTGGAATGATGAGGTGAAGAGTGTGTTAAGAGAGAAAAATGTCCGAAATGAGAGGTTTTTATAGAGCAGAAGTGATATAAGAAGAGTGGAGAATACGGTGAGTAAAAGAGAGGTGACGAGAGTGGTGAGGCAGAGCAAGAGGAGAGCAAATGATAGAGTAGGTGATTTGCTGTCAGCAAATTTTGCTGAGAATAAGAAAAAAATTAGACGTGAGATAAATAGATTAGGATAGCCTAGGGATCAAATGGATTTATCAGTTAAAAACAAAACAATAGATGTAGAGTTGGAGGTACTGGGAAGATAGAAAGAATATTTTGATGAACTGTTAAATTGTTGATGAAGAAAGGGAGGCAGTAATTTCATGCACTGGCCAGGGAGGAATAACATATTTTAGGAGTGAAGAAGAGCCGGATGTGAGTGTGGGGGAGGTGCGTGAGACAGAGTGTAGAATGAAAGGGGGTAAAACAGCTGGAACTGATGGGACCATGACGGAAATGTTAAAAGCTGGTGGGGATATAGTTCTGAAGTGGTTGGTACTTTTGTTCAAAAAAATGTATGAAAGAGGGGAAGATAACAAAGGGATTGACAGAGAGCATGTATAGTTCCTTTATATAAAGGGAAGGGGGACAAAAGAGTGTAAAAATTATATGAGAATAAATTTATTGAATATACCAGGTAAAGTGTATGGTAGGGTTATTACTGAAAGAATCATAGGTAAAATAGAGCAAGATTTCAGATGAACAAGGAGGCTTTAGAATGGGTAGGGAATGTGTAGACCAAGTGTTTACATTGAAATATATATGGTAGCAATATTTAGATAAAGGTAGGGAAGTTTTCGTTGTATTTATGGATTTGGAGAAGGAATGATAGGGTAGATAGAGGAGGAATGTGGCAGATGTTGCAAGTGTATGGAATAGGTAGTAAGTTACTAAATGCTGTAAAGAGTTTTTATGAGGATAGTGAGGCTCAAGTTAGGGTGTGTAGGAGAGAGGGAAATTACTTCCCGGTAAACGTAGGTCTTAGACAAGGATGTGTGATGTCATCATGGTTGTTTAATATATTTATTGATGGGGTTGTAAAAGAAGAAAATGCTAGAGTGTTGGGGAGAGGGGTGGGATTAAATTATGGAGAATCAAATACAAAATGGGAGTTAACACAGTTACATTTTGCTGATGATACTGTGCTTTTGGGAGATTCTAAAGAGAAGTTGCAAAGGTTAGTGGATGAGTTTGGGAGGGTGTGTAAAGAAAGAAAATTGAAAAAAACTTAGACAAGAGTAAGGTGATGAGGGTATCAAACAAGTTAGGTAAAGAAAAATTAGACATCACATTGGAGGGAGTATAGAAGAAGTGAATGAGTTCAGATATTTGGGAGTTGACTTGTCAACAGATGGGTTTATAAAGGATGAGGTAAACCAAAGAACTGATGAAGGAAAAAAAGGTGGGTGGTGCGACGAGTATCTGTGGAGACAAAGAACGTTAGTCGCGGAGGCAAAGAGATTATAGTGGTACCAACACCCTTATACTATATATATATATATATATATATATATATATATATATATATATATATATATATATATATATATATATATATATATATATATATATATATATATATATATTTTATTAACACATCAGCCTATTCCCACCAAGGCAGGGTGGCCAGAAAAAGAAAAACTCTCATCATCATTCAGTCCATCACTGTCTTGCCAGAGGGTGCTTTACACTACAGTTATAAAACAGCAACATTAACACCCCTCCTTCAGAGTGCCGGCACAGTACTTCCCATATCCAGGAATCAAATCCGGTCTGCCGGTTTCCCTGAATCCCTTCATAAATGTTACCTTGCTTACACTCCAACAGCACGTCAAGTATTAAAAGCCATTTGTCTCCATTCACTCCTATCAAACACTGGAAGTCCAAGCCTTTCTCACACAAAACCTCCTTTACCCCTGCCCTCCAACCTTTCCTAGGCCGACCCCTACCCCGCCTTCCCTCCACTACAGATTTATACACTCTCGAAGTCATACTGTTTCGTTCCATTCTCTCTACATGTCCGACCCACCTCAACAACCCCTCCTCAGCCCTCTGGATAATTGTTTTGGTAATCCCGCACCTCATCCTCCTAATTTCCAAACTACGAATTCTCTGCATTATATTCGCACCACACATTACCCTCAGACATGACATCTCCACTGCCTCCAGCCTTCTCTTCGTTGCAACATTAATCACCCATGCTTCACACCCATATAAGAGTGCTGGTATAACTATACTCTCATACATTCCCCTCTTTACTTCCACGGACAACATTCTTTGTCTCCACAGACTCCGAAGTGCTCCACTCACCCTTTTCCCCTCATCAATTCTATGATTCACCTCATCCTTCATAGACCCATCAGCTGACACGTCCACTACTAAATATCTGAATACATTCACCTCCTCCATACTGTCTCCCTCCAATCTGATATCCAATCTTTCCTCACCTAATCTTTTTGTTATCCTCATCACCTTACTCTTTCCTATATTCACTTTCAATTTTCTTCTTTTACATACCCAACCAAACTCATCCACCAACCTCTGCAGCTTCTCTTCAGAATCTCCCAAAAGCACAGTGTCATCAGCAAAAAGCATCTGTGACAACTCCCACTTTGAATTTGATTCTTTATCTTATAACCCCACACCTCTTGCCAAGACCCTCGCATTTACTTCTCTTACAACTCCATCTATAAATATATTGAACAACCACGGTGACATCAACACATCCTTGTCTAAGGCCTACTTTTACTGGGAAATAGTCCCCCTCCCTCCTACACACTCTAACTTGAGCCTCATTATCCTCATAAAAACTCTTCACTGCTTTCAATAACCTACCTCCTATTCCATACACCTGCAACATCTGCCACATTGCCCCCCTATCCACCCTATCATACGCCTTTTCCAATTCCATAAATGTCACAAAAACTCCTTTACGCTTATCTAAATACTGTTCACCTATATATTTCACTGTAAATCTTGGTCTACACACCCCCTACCTTTCCTAAAGCCTCCTTGTTCATCTGCTATCCTGCTCTCCGTCTTACTCTTAATTCTTTCAATAATAACTCTACCATACACTTTACCAGGAATAAATTTTTGCACTCTCTTTTGTCCCCTTTGCCTTTATACAAAGGAACTATGCATTCTCTTTGCCAATCCCTAGGTACTTTACCCTCTTCCATACATTTATTAAATAATAGCACCAACCACTCCAAAACTATATCCCCGCCTGCTTTTAACATTTCTATCTTTATCCAATCAATCTCAGCTGCCTTACCCCCTTTCATTCTACCCACAGCCTCACGAACTTCCCCCACACTCACAACTGGCTCTTCCACACTCCTACAAGATGTTATTCCTCTTTGCCCTATACACGAAATCACAGCTTCCCTGTCTTCATCAACATTTAACAACTCCTCAAAATATTCCCTCCATCTTCCCGATACCTCTAACTCTCCATTTAATAACTCTCCTCTCATATTTTTAACTGACAAATCCATTTGTTCCCTAGGCTTCCTCAACTTATTAATCTCACTCCAAAACTTTTTCTTATTTTCAACAAAATTTGTTGATAACATCTCACCCACTCTCTCATTTGCTCTCATTTTACATTGCTTCACCACTCTCTTAACCTCTCTTTTTCTCTCCATAGACTCTTCCCTCCTTGCATCACTTCTACTTTGTAAAAACCTCTCATATGCTTACTTTTACTCCCTTACTACTCTCTTTACATCATCGTTCCATCAATCGCTCTTCTTCCCTCCCACACCCACTTTCCTGTAACCACAAACCTTTGCTGAACACTCTAACACTACATTCTTAAACCTACCCCATACACCTTCGACCCCATTGCCTACAATCTCACTAGCCTATCTATCCTCCAATAGTTGTTTATATCTTACCCTAACTGCCTCCTCTTTTAGTTTATAAACCTTCACCTCTCTCTTACTTGCTGCTTCTATTTTCCTTGTATCCCATCTACCTTTCACTCTCTCTGTAGTTACAACTAAAAAGTGATCTGATATATCTGTGACCCATCTATAAACATGTACATCCTGAAGTCTACTCAACAGTCTTTTATCTACCAATATGTAGTCCAACAAACTACTGTCATTACGCCCTACATCATATCTTTTATACTTATTTATCCTCTTTTCTTAAAATATGTATTACCTATAACTAAACCCCTTTCTATACAAAGTTCAATCAAAGGGCTCCCATTATCATTTACACCTGGCACCCCAAACTTACCTACCACACCCTCTCTACATGTTTCTCCTACTTTAGCATTTAGGTCCTCTACCACAATTACTCTCTCACTTGGTTCAAAGGTTCCTATAAATTCGCTTAACATCTCCCAAAATCTCTCTCTCTCCTCTACGCTCCTCTTTTCTCCAGGTGCATACACGCTTATTATGACCCACTTTTCGCATCCAACCCTTATTTTAATCCACATAATCCTTGAATTTACACATTTATATTCCCTCTTCTCCTTCCATAACTGATCCTTCAACATTATTGCTACCCCTTCCTTAGCTCTAACTCTCTCAGATACTCCTGACTTAATCCCATTTATTTCTCCCCACTGAAACTCGCCTACCCCCTTCAGCTTTGTTTCGCTTAGGGCCAGGACATCCAACTTCTTTTCATTCATAACATCGGCAATCATCTCTTTCTTATCATCCGCACAACATCCACGCACATTCAAACATCCCAGTTTTATAAAGCTTTTCTTCTACTCTTTTTTTAGTAAATGTGTACAGGAGAAGGGGTTACTAGCCCATTGCTCCCGGCATTTTAGTCGCCTCATACGACACGCATGGCTTATGGAGGAAAGATTCTTTTCCATATATATATATATATATGTCGTGCCGATTAGGTAAAACTTGCGATTTTGGCTTAAATAGCAAAGCTCACCTTGCCATATAAGACAAGTGAAAATTTGTGTATGCAATAATTTCGCCAAAATCATTCTGAACATAACCAAAAAAATATATTTCCTTGTGTTTGTTTATTATTATATTAATGTTAACGTATCTAAAATATATTTAGTTGGGTTAGGCTAAATTAAATTGCGCTTATTGTAATAAGGTTAGGTAGGTTTTCAAAGTTTCTCTTGGTACAAATTTATAAATTTTTACATTAACATAAATGAAAAAAATATATCTTTAAACGTATAAGAGAAAATTTTAGAAAGGACTTAATTTTAAATAAGTTCTTGCTAATTGACCAGTTTTACCTAATCGGCACGACATATATATATATATATATATATATATATATATATATATATATAAAATGGTAGTTATGTATAACTGACTCACCTTGCGAATTTTGTATTCCATATTACTCAGGACACTGGATATTTTCATTTTGCTTTCTGATTTCAATAAATATGTTGAGTGGGTAAACCTATTTGTTGAAAGAGAAGAGAGTTCACTGATAGAAATTCTATAAATTATCTCTGTATTGAGAAGCAGATGCCTTGCGAGAAGCTTGCAAGTCAACATCTTTAGTTGCAGTGGTGCAATGCAACCGAGACTGGTCAACACGGAACAGCATATAATATAAACCACTTCTAAGATTGTGATCATTTTGTTTTGTAATCTCTGGACTACATAAACAGTTATTCCCAATAGTACAAAAATTACAGAGATTATAGGTTTTCGTTGAGTTCGTTCATGGCTTCCCAGGATGGAAGACAGATCTTCCAAGACATCTGCCAACTTCTTGCTGTTGACAAAGAGAGAGACCATAATACAACTCAGTGAGACAGAGAAGGAAGTAATGGCAGCAACAAATGTTATACTTCCTGCATCATGATGTAGATGCTGTGACAGATCTCTCAAACGTAAGATGGTAATTGAGAGGATCGCCATTTGCACGAAGACGCCCCAGAGGCAGATCTTTAGGCTAAATTTGAAGCGGCAGCGATGCTCTGTCTCAGTAACAGTGTATGGAAATATACCAGTTATCTGACAGCCAGTCAGTATTAAACGCCAAGGCCAAGACCCAGCGCTGTTTGTTGCTTCATGTAACATACTCTAATTAATTTGAATTAGTTTAGATATTGAGGATTTGTTGATAAGTTTTAGTTTGTTTTACTCTTGCGTACGCGCTATATAGGTCAGAAGTTTAACAAGAGGCTGAAGTAAACTGGAGTCAAACTGGTCTCAAAGTTCCTTATAAACTGAGGTGTAAGAAAAGTGAACTAAGGAATAATTACTTATTTGCTGTATTGACTTTACGTCAGAACTTAGTAATAATTATCAGTTAACTGCCTTCTAAAACTTTCTTCACTATGTCATCATGACAGAGCAAACTTTACATTACCGACAGTCAACACTTTAACTGTTAAAACAGCAATGTTAGTTCAAGTATCATTAACTGAGAAAACAATGAAATTACAAGAACATTTTAGTATGATTTATGAAGCTTCTCAATATAGACACACACACACACACACACACACACACACACACACACACACACACACACACACACAACTAGGTGAGTACACAACAAATAAGTAATTATTCCTTAGGGAAATCGACCTGACGACACTGGAGGACAGGAGAGATAGGGAGGACATGATAACGACATATAAAATAATGAGAGGAATTGACAAGGTTGACAGAGACAGAATGTTCCAGAGATGGGACACAGCAACAAGGGAACACAGTTGGAAGTTGAAGACTCAGATGAATCACAGGGATGTTAGGAAGTATTTCTTCAGTCACAGAGTGGTCGGGAAGTGGAATAGTCTGGAAAGCGATGTAGTGGAGGCAGGATCCATTCATAGCTTTAAGAAGAGGTATGATAAAGCTCATGGAGCAGGGAGAGTGACCCAGTAGCGGCCAGTGAAGAGGCGGGGCCAGGAGCTATGAATCGACCCCTGCAACCACAACTAGGTGAGTACACACACACATAATTTTACACAAATCTGAAGGATAAAAAAAACGTGATCTCAAAAGAGAGGACATAAAGGCCAGGGAACTAAGGATAACTGGTCTGTAAGACAAAGAAACCCGTCCAGGGCGATGGAATATGACATGGAAACCCGTCCAGGGCGATGGAATATGACATGGAAACCCGTCCAGGGCGATGGAATATGACATGGAAACCCGTCCAGGGCGATGGAATATGACAGAACCCGTCAGGGCGATGGAATATGACAGGAAACCCGTCAGGGCGATGGAATATGACAGAAACCGTCCAGGCGATGGAATATGACAGGAAACCGTCCAGGCGATGGAATATGACAGAAACCGTCCAGGGCGATGGAATATGACAGGAAACCCGTCCAGGACGATGGAATATGACATGAAACCCGTCAGGGCGATGGAATATGACAGAAACCCGTCAGGCGATGGAATATGACAGGAAACCCGTCAGGACTAGAATATGACAGGAAACCGTCAGGGCGATGGAATATGACAGGAAACCCGTCAGGAGCGATGGAATATGACAGGAAACCCGTCAGGACGATGAATATGACAGGAAACCCGTCCAGGGCGATGGAATATGACAGGAAACCCGTCAGGACGATGGAATATGACATGGAAACCCGTCAGGGCGATGGAATATGACAGAAACCGTCAGGCGATGGAATATGACAGGAAACCCGTCAGGGCGATGGAATATGACAGGAAACCCGTCAGCGATGAATATGACAGAAACCGTCCAGGGCGATGGAATATGACATGGAAACCCGTCAGGCGATGGAATATGACATGGAAACCCGTCAGGCGATGGAATATGACAGGAAACCCGTCAGGGCGATGGAATATGACAGGAAACCCGTCAGGGCGATGGAATATGAGGAAACCCGTCAGGGCGATGGAATATGACATGGAAACCCGTCAGGGCGATGAATATGACAGGAAACCCGTCAGGGCGATGGAATATGACATGAAACCGTCCAGGGCGATGGAATATGACAGAAACCCGTCAGGCGATGAATATGACAGGAAACCCGTCAGGGCGATGGAATATGACAGGAAACCCGTCAGGGCGATGGAATATGACATGAAACCGTCAGGGCGATGGAATATGACATGAAACCCGTCAGGGCGATGAATAACAGGAAACCCGTCAGAGCGATGAATATGACAGGAAACCGTCAGGGCGATGGAATATGACATGAAACCCGTCAGGGCGATGGAATATGACAGGGAAACCCGTCAGGGCGATGGAATATGACATGGAAACCCGTCCAGGGCGATGGAATATGACAGGAAAACCCTTCCAGGGCGATGGAATATGACAGGAAAACCCGTCCAGGGCGATGGAATATGACAGGAAACCCGTCCAGGGCATGGAATATGACAGGAAAACCCGTCCAGGCGATGGAATATGACATGGAAACCCGTCCAGGGCGATGGAATATGACAGGAAACCCGTCCAGGGCGATGGAATATGACAGGAAAACCCGTCCAGGGCGATGGAATATGACAGGAAAACCCGTCCAGGGCGATGGAATATGACAGGAAAACCCGTCCACGGCGATGGAATATGACAGGGAAACCCGTCCAGGGCGATGGAATATGACAGGAAACCCGTCCAGGGCGATGGAATATGACAGGAAAACCCGTCCAGGGCGATGGAATATGACATGGAAACCCGTCCAGCGATGGAATATGACAGGAAAACCCGTCCAGGGCGATGGAATATGACATGGAAACCCGTCCAGGGCGATGGAATATGACAGGAAACCCGTCAGATCGATGGATGTGACTGGAAACCCGTCAGGGCGATGGAATATGACAGGAAACCCGTCCAGGGCAGTGGAATATGACAGGAAACCCGTCCAGGGCGTGGAATATGACAGGAAACCCGTTCAGGGCGATGGAATATGACAGGAAGTCCACAGTTGTCAGGGCGATGGAATATGACAGGAAACCCGTCCAGGGCGATGGAATATGACAGGAAACCCGTCCAGGGCGATGGAATATGACAGGAAACCCGTCAGGGCGATGGAATATGACAGGAACCGTTCAGGGCGATGGAATATGACAGGAAACCCGTCAGGGCGATGGAATATGACAGGAAACCCGTCAGGGCGATGGAATATGACAGGAAACCCGTCAGGGCGATGGAATATGACAGGAAACCCGTCAGGCGATGGAATATGACAGGAAACCCGTCAGGGCGATGGAATATGACGGAAACCCGTCCAGGTCGATTGAATATGACAGGAAACCCGTCCAGGGCGATGGAATATGACAGGAAACCCGTCCAGGCGTGGAATATGACAGGAAACCCGTCAGGGCGATGGAATATGACAGGGAACCCGTTCAGGGCGATGGAATATGACAGGAAACCCGTCCAGGGCGATGGAATATGACAGGAAACCGTCCAGGGCGATGAATATGACAGGAAACCCGTCAGGCGATGGAATATGACAGGAATCCCGTCAGGGCGATGGAATATGACAGGGAAACCCGTCCAGGGCGATGGAATATGACATGGAAACCTGTCCAGGGCGATGGAATATGACAGGGAAACCCGTCCAGGCGATGGATATGACATGGAAACCCTCCAGGCGATGGAATATGACAGGAAACCCGATCAGGGCGATGGAATATGACTGTGAAACCCATCCAGGGCGATGGAATATGACTGTGAAACCCATCAGGGCGATGGAATATGACTGTGAAACCCATCCAGGGCGATGGAATATGACGGAAATCTCAAGGGCATGGAATATGACAGAGAAACCCATCAGAGCGATGGAATATGACATGGAAACCCATAAGGCGATGGAATATGACTGTAACCCATCCAGGCGAGAATGGACAGATCTTAGTCATGTTATGACGCCTGGATCGAATATTGAACCCTGTCATACGATCGCCTGACGGTTTCCTGTCACATTCCATCGAAATGGACGGTTTCATGTCATATTCCATCGCTCTGACGGTTTCCATGTCATATTCCATCGCCCTGACGGGTTCCTGTCATATTCCATCGCCTGACGGTTTCCATGTCATATTCATCGCCCTGATCAGGTTTCCATGTCATATTCCATCGCCCTGACGGGTTTCCATGTCTATTACAAGCCTGGACGGGTTTCCATGTCATATTCATCGCCTGACGGGTTTCCATGTCATATTTCATCGTCCTGGACGGGTTTCATTGTCATATTTCATCGTCCTGACGGGTTTCATTGTCATATTCATCGTCTCTGGACGGTTTCATTGTCATATTTCATCGTCCTGACGGGTTTCATTGTCATATTCATCGTCCTGGACGGTTTCATTGTCATATTTCATCGTCCTGGACGGGTTTCATTGTTTCTATATTCTCATCGTCCTGACGGTTTCTATTGTCATATTTCATCGTCCTGGATGGGTTTCATTGTCATATTCATCGTCCTGACGGGTTTCATTGTCATATTTCATCGTCCTGACGGGTTTTCATTGTCATATTCATCGTCCTGGACGGGTTTCATTGTCATATTTCATCGTCCTGGAGGGTTTCATTGTTATCATCGTCCTGAGGGTTTCTTTTATTTCAGTTCTAGTCTTTTTATTCGCTTGTGCTTTTGTTCGTTTCATGTCCAGTTTCATTGTCTATTTATTTGACGTTCTGCTTTCATGTCCTCGTTCTTTTGTCATATTTCCCTGACGGTTTCGTTTCATTTTTTTCCTACGGGTTTTCTTATCTCGTCCTGACGTTTCATTGTATTCATCGTCTGACGGGTTTCTTTATTTTCGTCAGTTTATTTATCGTCTGACGGTTTGTTATTTCTCGCTCAGTTTCCATCGTCTAGTCTTATTTCTTCGGTTTCTTGTTATTATGTCCTGAGTTCGTTTTCAGTCTGGTTATTGTCATTCACGTCCTGAGTTTTTCGGGTATTGCATTAGTTGAGTTATTTTATCTCGTTTCTTATTATTCTGAGTTCATTCTCTGGTTTCTCATTCTGTCGTTATCTGCGTTTTATTTCGTCTGAGGTTTTTATTTTATCTGCGTTATTCTATTCATGTCCTGGTTTTTTTTCTCCTGACGGGTTTTTTCATTTCTCGGTTTATTATTCAGTCCTGGTTTATTTCATATTCAGCTGGTTCTTTCATTACTCTCGGTTATTTCATTACGTCTTTTTCTCTGGTTCATTTTTTCACGTTTCTTTATTCGTCTGGGTTTTTTCATGTTTTTTTTATTGTCATATTTCTCTCCTGACGGGTTTCATTTATTTTCATCTCCGGGAGTTTATTGTTATATTCATCGTCCTGACGGGTTTTATTGTTTCTCCTGGTTCTTGTCATATTTCTTTGTTTATTCATTTTCCTGACGGGTTTTTGTCATATTCATCGTCCTGGGGTTTCATTGTTATATTCATCGTCCTGACGGGTTTTTGTTATATTTATCGTCCTGGAGGGTTTCATTGTTCTATTTCTCCTGGGGGTTTATTGTCATTTTCATCGTCCTGACGGGTTTCTTTGTCTATTCATCGTCTGACGGGTTTTCATTTATTCATGTCCTGACGGGTTTCATTGTCATTTATCGTCCTGGACGGTTTCATTTCTTATTTCTCGTCCTGGACGGGTTCATTTCTATTCTCTCGTCCTGAGGGTTTCTTGTTATTTCTATCTCCTGGACGGTTTTCATATTTTCTCCTGGACGGGTTTCATTGTCATATTTCATCGTCATGGACGGGTTTCACTGTCATATTTCATCGTCCTGGACGGGTTTCACTGTCATATTTCATCGTCCTGGACGGGTTTCATTGTCATATTTCATCGTCCTGGACGGGTTTCATTGTCATATTTCATCGTCCTGGACGGGTTTCATTGTCATATTTCATCGTCCTGGACGGGTTTCATTGTCATATTTCATCGTCCTGGACTGGTTTCATTGTCATATTTCATCGTGCGTGACGGGTTTCATTGTCATATTTCATCGTCCTGGACGGGTTTCATTGTCATATTTCATCGTCCTGGACGGGTTTCATTGTCATATTTCATCGTCCTGGACGGGTTTCATTGTCATATTTTATCGTCCTGGACGGGTTTCATTGTCATATTTCATCGTCCTGGACGGGTTTCATTGTCATATTTCATCGTCCTGGACGGCTTTCATTGTCATATTTCATCGTCCTGGACGGGTTTCATTATAACCAATGTGTTATTTGGCGTTTTAGAGGAGGCGTGGTTGAAATGATAAGGCTTCGGAGGCTTCTTACTTTATTTGTAATAAAGGTGCGGTAACAGGCTGCGTGTCTGTGGCCATGGCCAAGGGCCATGGGCCTTGCGAAGGAAGACGAGTTAGGCCTTTGACTGATGAAGTTTGGGCGCCAAGTGAGAGGGGCCAGGGCGGGTCTGGTAGACGTGGGTACGCCTACCAGGCTGCCCTCTGGCGAATACTATGGAAACTAGCATGGCACGAAATATGAACTCAGCTGGCAGACAGCATGGCTGTCTATGCAGACAGTCAGGCTGTCTACATCGTTTCGGTCACGCTACCCATGGTCGACCCGACCATGAATGGCATAAAAACTCGGTCTCTCTTCGCAAGAACAGGTCACAGAACATGAAAGAAAAACATATATACAAAAACATATGGACATAGAAAAAAACTTCCTCCAGAGAGGAAGAAAAACGGTGTGCTTCGTGGTTAAGGCAGTGAGCGTCGATGCAGCACTGCACGCCTTCCTGCGTCTGGATACATACTGCAACACGGGAGACATGAGCTGTGACGTAACAGGGTACGGTCTCCTCTGGGAGTGAAGCAGACATCGTAGTAGTCGCTGCAGGGGTTCACTCAACCTGGGGCACAACTGCTGGTGCCCTCGAGTGAGGCGTCGTCAGTAGTCGCAACAGGACAGGACTGGCAAGCGACTCAGGAGGACATTCCTCGACTGGTACTGTCGCTGGAGCTGTCGCTGCTGGCGAGTGTGGAGTGAGTCGTGACAGGGACGACTCGGCGAAACATCTGGAGGTCGTAACAGCATACACCTACTGCAGTGAGTGGGCTAGCAGTCAAAGTGACATCAATCTTTGTGCAGGCTGCTCACTGAAGCTGTGACACGAGGCTGACAGTCGCCTGCCAACAGGCTTGGCGAGTGACATCTCTCGACAGTAGAAGTTACAGCAGAGGGCAGTGTAAGCGTCCCCAGACTGGTCATCTGCAATAACTGGACTGACGGTCTAGAGGTGAAGTGGAACGGTCTCGATGGGAGAATCGTCGCGGGTACGATTCAGCAAGGCATCTACGAGCGGCGAACAATAAGAGCTTTCTGTACAAGGCGCTCGGACGCTCGTAACTGACGCCTGGACTGACAAATGTCAGCTGTCAAGCGCGCGGGGCGCTGGTCACACACTGGGTGACAAAGTAATACACAGGTGCTACATAGGACACACGAGAAACTGCACACATACTCACATGTGGTACAACATGCTTACTAAACAAATGACGCTTTTCTATATAAAAATCGTCACTAAGCAATACTCGAACATGTGAGAACACTGACTGGAGAATAATAATGAACACTCGACTTATATCTTCTCTCAAACTTCTCGAAAATAATGAAAATAAAATGCACACGGTGAAACTACAGCACTCGGGACATCATATGATACCAGGCGTGACTGCGAGTGACGTCAGCGACGTCGCGAGGAACGTCAGGACAACATCGTGGGTGACGTCGCGAGGTGACGTTCTGGTGTGACATGATGATGGATGTCATGGGGTGACATCGCGAAGTGACATCAGTGGAGTGACGTCGTGGAGTCGGCAGCATCGTGACGTCGTGGAGCGGCAGTGACCACGCATGGCTTGCTGATCCACGTGGTTGGAGTCACGTGGCGCGATCCAGGCTTGCTGATCCACGTGGCTAGATCCACGTGGCTTCGAGTGGCCTCGACACTCGATACACAGCACTGGCAAGAATTCACAAGGAAATTCACAGAAAACAGCATAGAGGGAGTGGGCAGTGAGTGGTGTTGGTGTGTGGCGGCGTACACTAGGGGAGCGTGAGTGTCTGGGTGAGAGGCAAGAACCCCGGCCGCTTCCTACTCTCACCCTACCCATACAAGAGGGAGACACCCACACTGACGCTGAAATCACCACTAACTCACCTCTGAAGTGCTGAAATAGCAGTGCTGAGCTGAACAACAACAGCAGAACATGCTGGACGGGTTTCATTGTCATATTTCATCGTCCTGGACGGGTTTCATTGTCATATTTTATCGGCCTGGACGGGTTTCATTGTCATATTTCATCGTCCTTGACGGGTTTCATTGTCATATTATATCAGTCCTGGACAGGTTTCATTGTCATATTTCATCGTCCTGGACGGGTTTCATTGTCATATTTCATCGTCCTGGACGGGTTTCATTGTCATATTTCATCGTCCTGGACTGGTTTCATTAGTATATGTCATCGTCCAGACGGGTTTCATTGTCATATTTCATCGTCCTGGACGGGTTTCATTGTCATATGTCATCGTCCTGGACGGGTTTCATTGTCATATGTCATCGTCCTGGACGGGTTTCATTGTCATATTTCATCGTCCTGGACGGGTTTCATTGTCATATTTCATCGTCCTGGACGCGTTTCATTGTCATATTTCATCGTGCTGGACGGGTTTCATTGTCATATTTCATCGTCCTGGACGGGTTTCATTGTCATATTTCATCGTTTTGGACGGGTTTCATTGTCATATTTCATCGCCCTGGACGGGTTTCATTGTCATATTTCATCGTCCTGGACGGGTTTCATTGTCATATTTCATCGTCCTGGACGGGTTTCATTGTCATATTTCATCGTCCTGGACGGTTTCATTGTCATATTTCATCGTCTGGACGGGTTTCATTGTCATATTTCATCGTCCTGGACGGGTTTCATTGTCATATTTCATCGTCCTGG
>WNWK01013813.1:0-42500 GCA_009830355.1 Cherax destructor | reverse complement strand
CTGAGCATTTCGGGTAAATTAGGTCAACTTTGTCTCAGGATGCGACCCACTCCAGTCCACTAACACCCAGGTATCCATTTTACTGATGGGTGAACATAGACAACCTGTGTAAGGAAACACGCCCAATGTTTCTACCCTCGCTGGGAATCGAACCCGGACCCTCGCCGTGTGAAGCGAGAGCTTTAGCCACCATGCCACGGGGCACCGTGCACCGACAAGATGAAGAATTAGACATATGTGCAACGTCTGGGTGTCTTTATTTGTAGACGTTTCGCCCTCCAGTAACTTTATCAATACAAGGACATAATGGTCAGATGAGCAAAAGCTCCAGCTGTGGGTCATGTAAGAGCAGCGTCAGGAAACACTCGTCCTGTTTTGTGACAAAGTTTACGTAACGTATCGTAAAGTATCAGAGAGAGCATTGCATGTATTCCCGTGTTCACGTGTGGCGCCCAACAAACTTGAAGCAGCAGTCCTCCCTGAACGCCTCACTTGGGCTTCACAAACTAAGGTTCATTAATGGAGCCTGGCACCGGGATTCGTAAACAGGTTCATCACCCAGACCAGTTCTCGCTGACAACTACAGACAGTCACACCGGGATAATCTGACAGTGGGGAATATAACTTCAACAATGTTTGGGAATATGTCAGGGCTAGAAAGGGCTTACCTCCTGACAGTAAGAACTCCTATGTGAGAGTTTTTCCTGTTAGCTGTCCCAGATTCTTCTCTAGACACACGCTTCGACCCTCAGACTATTCCTATTAGTGTTACTCTTCGCCTTGCTACTTCTGTACTCACTAAACACAGGTGTATCTGCAGCAGAGCATCGATTTAGGTATCGTGGTGTTGGTTGCCTTGGATCAGAGGGAAACATCGCGAGGCATGAAGAGGTAAACAACAGCAATAAGGAAGCCGATCCTGCTACGTAGATCCGACAGCAATCAAGAGCATCCAGACGGAATTATTTATTTTGTAACACTGGACAGATGGCAAGCAGATAGTGTGGGACTACACTGGAACATCCACAGTGGTTCACATTTATCCCCAATACAGCAGGAATGAAGGAGGTACAGCTGGCAGCTTCAGACAGTCACAGAAGTCAAGAAAACACATTGAAGGTGTTCATTATTACATGTTCGTCCCCACAGAAGAGGCGGGGCCATGAATGTGACTCGACCCCACCCCAATATAGGTGAGTACAGAGACAGACCATCATCTCATGGGGACAGAGAGCATCCAAGTCCCTGAACGACTTAGGTAAAAACAACTCATGAAGAAAACTGTCTCAGAGCAGCTAGCTTTTGCTTCCAGCGTCTCAGAGTTGCACTGAGAGTGGTAGGTAGTGCTTACTGTATCTTGAGTACAAGTCCCAGCTCACAACAGCTGCATCAAGTGAAATGCAATTGTTGACCAACACAGTTCTGTACTTGTACTTACAATGTACGTATGCACCAGGAACAAACACGCGGGTATATACAGAAAAAGATCGCAGTCAGCAGGATTCGAACCCACGCAGGGGCGTCAGGCAGATATATATATACATGTTTGAGCTTTGATAAGTGAGTTAAGGTTGTAGGAGGGTCACACGACTGTCGTTGCGTGTTCCCTTGCTTACACATAACCTAGTTTGTCCTCTTGCCAATGTTGCTAGTGCTTATCCTCTCTCTCTCTCTCTCTCTCTCTCTCTCTCTCTCTCTCTCTCTCTCTCTCTCTCTCTCTCTCTCTCTCTCTCTCTCTCTCTCAGTCATATTGTTTTATATTTCTTAAATCTTCTTTCACATCCTCTATCTTTGTCAATCTTCCTCTTCCTTCTTCGCTCAGTTTCCGCTACTGCATCACTCATCACTCCATCTCTGCCATCCCTCCATCTCTGCCATCCCTCCATCTCTGCCATCCCTCCATCTCTGCCATCCCTCCATCTCTGCCATCCCTCCATCACTGCCATCCCTCCATCTCTGCCATCCCTCCATCTCTGCCATCCCTCCATCACTGACATCCCTCCATCATCTCTGTCATCCCTCCATCATCACTGCCATCCCTCCATCATCACTGCCATCCTTCTATCATATCTGCCAACCCTCCATCATCTCTGCCATCCCTCCATCATCTCTGCCATCCCTCCATCATCACTGTCATCCCTCCATCATCACTGCCATCCCTCCATCATCACTGTCATCCCTTCATCATCACTGCCATCCCTCCATCATCTCTGCCATCCCTCCATCATCTCTGCCAACCCTCCATCACTGCCATCCCTTCATCATCTCTGCCATCCCTTCATCATCACTGCCATCTCTCCATCATCACTGTCATCCCTCCATCATCACTGTCATCCCTCCATCATCACTGTCATCCCTCCATCATCACTGTCATCTCTCCATCATCACTGTCATCCCTCCATCATCACTGTCATCCCTCCATCATCACTGTCATCCCTCCATCATCACTGCCATCCCTCCATCATCACTGTCATCCCTCCATCATCACTGTCATCCCTCCATCATCACTGCCATCCCTCCATCATCACTGTCATCCCTACATCATCACTGTCATCCCTACATCATCACTGTCATCCCTCCATCATCACTGTCATCCCTCCATCATCACTGTCATCCTTCCATCATCACTGTCATCCCTCCATCATCACTGCCATCCCTCCATCATCACTGTCATCCCTCCATCATCACTGTCATCCCTCCATCATCACTGTCATCCCTCCATCATCACTGCCATCCCTCCATCATCACTGTCATCCCTACATCATCTCTGTCATCCCTCCATCATCACTGTCATCCCTCCATCATCACTGCCATCCCTCCATCATCACTGCCATCCTTCTATCATCACTGCCATCCCTCCATCATCACTGTCATCCCTCCATCATCTCTGTCATCCCTCCATCATCACTGTCATCCCTCCATCATCACTGCCATCCCTCCATCATCACTGCCATCCCTCCATCATCACTGTCATCCCTCCATCATCACTGCCATCCCTCCATCAACACTGCCATCTCTCCATCATCACTGTCATCCCTCCATCATCACTGTCATCCCTCCATCATCACTGCCATCCCTCCATCATCACTGTCATCCCTCCATCATCACTGCCATCCCTCCATCATCACTGCCATCTCTCCATCATCACTGTCATCCCTCCATCATCACTGTCATCCCTCCATCATCTCTGTCATCCCTCCATCATTACTGTCATCCCTCCATCATCACTGTCATCCCTCCATCATCACTGCCATCCCTCCATCATCACTGCCATCCCTTCATCATCTCTGCCATCCCTTCATCATCACTGCCATCTCTCCATCATCACTGTCATCCCTCCATCATCACTGTCATCCCTCCATCATCACTGTCATCCCTCCATCATCACTGTCATCTCTCCATCATCACTGTCATCCCTCCATCATCACTGTCATCCCTCCATCATCACTGTCATCCCTCCATCATCACTGCCATCCCTCCATCATCACTGTCATCCCTCCATCATCACTGTCATCCCTCCATCATCACTGCCATCCCTCCATCATCACTGCCATCCTTCTATCATCACTGTCATCCCTCCATCATCACTGTCATCCCTCCATCATCACTGCCATCCCTCCATCAACACTGCCATCTCTCCATCATCACTGTCATCCCTCCATCATCACTGCCATCCCTCCATCATCTCTGTCATCCCTCCATCATTACTGTCATCCCTCCATCATCACTGCCATCCCTCCATCATCTCTGTCATCCCTCCATCATCACTGTCATCCCTCCATCATCACTGCCATCCCTCCATCAACACTGCCATCTCTCCATCATCACTGTCATCCCTCCATCATCACTGTCATCCCTCCATCATCTCTGTCATCCCTCCATCATTACTGTCATCCCTCCATCATCACTGTCATCCCTCCATCATCACTGTCATCCCTCCATCATCACTGTCATCCCTCCATCATCTCTGTCATCCCTCCATCATTACTGTCATCCCTCCATCATCACTGTCATCCCTCCATCATCACTGTCAATCCCTCCATCATCACTGTCATCCCTCCATCATCACTGCCATCCCTCCATCATACTGTCATCCCTCCATCATCCTGTCATCCCCCATCATCACTGCCATCCCTCCATCATCTCTGCCATCCCTCCATCATCTCTGCCATCCCTCCATCATCACTGCCATCCCTCCATCATCTCTGCCATCCCTCCATCATCACTGCCATCCCTCCATCATCTCTGCCATCATCACTGCCATCCCTCCATCATCTCTGCCATCCCTCCATCATCACTGCCATCCCTCCATCATCACTGCCATCCCTCCATCATCACTGCCATCCCTCCATCATCACTGCCATCCCTCCATCATCTCTGCCATCCCTCCATCATTACTGCCATCCCTCCATCATCACTGTCATCCCTCCATCATCTCTGCCATCCCTCCATCATCACTGCCATCCCTCCATCATCTCTCCATCACTGCCATCCCTCCATCATCACTGCCATCCCTCCATCATCTCTCCATCACTCCCATCCCTCCATCATCACTGCCATCCCTCCATCATCACTGCCATCCCTCCATCATCTCTCTATCACTGCCATCCCTCCATCATCACTGCCATCCCTCCATCATCACTGCCATCCCTCCATCATCTCTCCATCACTCCCATCCCTCCATCATCCTGCCATCCCTCCATCATCTCTGCCATCCTCCATCACTGCCATCCCTCCATCATCACTGCCATCCCTCCATCATCTCTGCCATCCCTCCATCATCACTGCCATCCCTCCATCATCTCTGCCATCATCACTGCCATCCCTCCATCATCTCTGCCATCCCTCCATCATCACTGCCATCCCTCCATCATCACTGCCATCCCTCCATCATCTCTGTCATCCCTCCATCATCACTGCCATCCCTCCATCATCTCTGCCATCCCTCCATCATCACTGCCATCCCTCCATCATCACTGTCATCCCTCCATCATCTCTGCCATCCCTCCATCATCACTGCCATCCCTCCATCATCTCTCCATCACTGCCATCCCTCCATCATCACTGCCATCCCTCCATCATCACTGTCATCCCTCCATCATCTCTGTCATCCCTCCATCATCACTGCCATCCCTCCATCATCACTGCCATCCCTCCATCATCACTGCCATCCCTCCATCATCTCTGCCATCCCTCCATCATCCTGCCATCCCTCCCTCATCTCTCCATCACTGCCATCCCTCCATCATCACTGCCATCCCTCCATCATCACTGCCATCCCTCCATCATCTCTGCCATCCCTCCATCATCACTGCCATCCCTCCCTCATCTCTCCATCACTGCCATCCCTCCATCATCACTGCCATCCCTCCATCATCACTGTCATCCCTCCATCATCACTGCCATCCCTCCATCATCACTGCCATCCCTCCATCATCTCTCCATCACTGCCATCCCTCCATCATCACTGCCATCCCTCCATCATCACTGCCATCCTTCCATCATCTCTGCCATCCCTCCATCATCACTGCCATCCCTCCATCATCTCTCCATCACTGCCATCCCTCCATCTCTCACAAACAACCATTGCCTTGCTGACAATCTCGTTGCTTCAGAACAATATTCTGTTAAGTGTTGACTGAAGATATTAGTTAAATAAAATTTGAATTTTTTTGAAATGTTCCTTAACTTGTGAAAAAATCTTTGATGTTAGAGTGAAAAAAAAACGTAGATAAGAGACGTAAAAAAGAAAGGTAGACTAGAAGAAATGTGAGAAAGGAGTGTAGAGAAGAAGCAAGGTGAGGGGGTTAAGAAAGGTTGTGGATAGACAGGAACGGAGGAATAAGAAAGGTGGGTAGACAGGAACAGAGGTAAGAAAATGGAAAAGAAGGATTGTGGGAGGATAAAACGGTAAAAAACGTTACGGATACAGAGAGAGAGAGAGAACGAGAGATGTTAGACAGGTTAGGTGGTGTGACGACTCTGGATAGTGTTCAACAGTGATCCTCGTCACACAGTGATCCTCGTCACACAGTGATCCTCGTCACACAGTGATCCTCGTCACACAGTGATCCTCGTCACACAGTGATCCTCGTCACACAGTGACTAGATAAAGTAGAAACACCTGTGTGTTTTGGGTGTTGAGTGCTTGATGGGGTTTAGCATCTACCTACTGCTACACTGTATATACACAGACATACACTGTATACACACACATACACTGTATACACAGACATACACTGTATACACAGACATACACTGTATACACAGACATACACTGTGTATACACATACACTATGTATACACAGACATACACTGTGTATACACACATACACTGTGTATACACACATACACTGTGTATACACACATATACTGTATACACACATACACTGTGTATACACAGATATACAGTGTATAAAGACATACACTGTATATACACAGACATACACTGTGCATACACAGATATTCACTGTGTATACACAGACATACACTGTATATACACAGACATAAACTATATACACAGACATACACTGTATACACAGACATACACTGTATACACAGACATACACTGTGTATGGACATAACTTATACATACAGTGTATACACATACACTATATACAAATACCTGTGTATACACATATAGTGATACACATACTGTTATACACAGACATACACTGTATACACACATACATTGTGTATAGACATACACGGACATACACTGTGTATACACAGACATATACTGTGTATACACAGACATACAGTGTATACACAGACATACAGTGTATACACAGACATCACTTTATAAACAGACATAACTGTATACACAGACATACACTGTGTATAGGCTACACTATACAGACATACACTGTGATGAGACATACACTTGTTAAGACATACACTGTTAGAGACATACACTGTATACAGACATAACTGTGTATAGAGACATACATGTATACAGACATACAGTGTATAACATGACATTACACTAGTGTATACAAGACATAGTGTATACACAGACATACAGTGTATACACAGACATACACTGTATACAGACATACACTGTGTATACAGACATACACTGTATACACAGACATACACTGTGTATACAGACATACACTGTATACAGACATACACTGTGTATAGAGCATACACTGTATACAGACATACACTGTGTATAGAGACATACACTGTATGACATAGTGTATACACACATAGTGTATACACATACATAGTGTATACACATACACTGTATACAGACATAGTGTATACACACATACAGTGTATACACACATACACTGTGTATACACAGACATACACTGATGATATATAATCAACCAGTGATCTTGTACAGTGTACTGATCCTACATACTGGATATGACTACACCTTATCTTTGTCCTCTTCCTCCTCTTGACTACCCTGCCTCCTTCTTCCTCCTCTTGACTACCCTGCCTCCTTCTTCTCCTCCCTTCGACTAGCCTGTACTACCTTCTCCCTCCTCTTGACTACACCCTACCTCTTTTCCATACTCTTGACTATACATCCTTCTATCTTTGACTACTGCTCACCAGGTTGGTCTCTTGTACATGCTCTTCTTTTCTCCTCTTGATACCTGCATATTCTTCTTCCCTCTTACTACTTGTCCTTCTTCTTCCTCCTCTTGACTACCCTGCCTCCTTCTTCTCCTCCTTGACTCCCTCCTCCTTCTCTTCCTCTCTTATCATCCTCTTCTTCATCATCTCTCACACCTGTTTCCTACCTCTTGTATGTTCCTCTCCTCTCTGGACTACCCTGCCTCCTTCTTTCCTCCTCTTGACTCCTCCTCTTCTCTTCTCTCTTCTCCTCCTCCTCTTTTCTTCTCTCTCTTCTCCTCTTGACTACCTCCTCCTCTTCTCTCCTCTATATATCCTCTTTTCTATCCATCCTACTTGACTACCTGCCTCTTTTGTCTGTTTCTTGTTGCCTGCTTGTGTTGTCTGTTGCTGATGATGTCTGTGCTGTGTGTGTCTTGCTTGTTGTTCTTCTCTCCTTTTGACTTTTCATGCTCCTTGCATCTGTTTATCTCTCATTTTCATATCTTTTATATATATATATATATATATATATTATATATTATGTGTGTGTGTGTGTGTGTGTGTGTGTGTGTGTGTGTGTGTGTGTGTGTGTGTGTGTGTGTGTGTGTGTGTTTCTCTCTCCCATATTTGACTTTTCAGCGTCCAATTGCATCATGTTTATCTCTCATTTTTCCTCATTTCCTGTCTCCTTCGAGTCCATCTCTCGTCCTGCTCGGGTATTTCCGCCTTCCTTCTCACATCTTCTTCCGTCTGAGTTTTCCTTCCGCCCCGTCAAGTGTTCCTTCTCACCCATCTTGGCTTGCAACCCCATCAAGTATTGACACACAAATACTTCCCTGTCAACTCACTCTTCACTTCACAACTACTTAACTAATTGCTACCTCTCTCTCTCTCTCTCTCTCTCTCTCTCTCTCTCTCTCTCTCTCTCTCTCTCTCTCTCTCTCTCTCTCACAAACAGCCTCAATTTCCTGTATTAGAAAATGGTAGGAAATTCCACTTTCTTCAACCATCTTTTTTAGACACTTATCCTATTCTTGCTATTCCCTGTCTTTTATTGACCTTTTCTCTGTTGCATAATTAAAGTGTGTGTGTACTCACAGAATTGTGGTTGCAGGGGTCGAGTCACAGCTCCTGGCGTCGCCTCTTCACTGGTCGCTACTAGGTCACTCTTCCTGCTCCATGAGCTTCATCATATCTCTTCTTAAAGCTATGTATGGATCCTGCCTCCACTACATCACTTCCCAGACTATTCCACTTCCTGACCACTCTGTGACTGAAGAAATACTTCCTAACATCCCTGTGATTTATCTGAGTCTTCAACTTCCAACTGTGACCTCTTGTTGCTGTGTCCCATCTCTGGAACATTCTGTCTCTGTCCACCTTGTCAATTCCTCTCAGGATTTTATATGTCGTTATCATATCCTCCCTATCTCTACTGTCCTCCAGTGTCGTCAGGTCGATCTCCCTTAACCTCTCCTCGTAGGACATAACCCTTAGCTCCGGGACTAGTCTTGTTGCAAACCTTTGCACTTTCTCTAATTTCTTGACGTGCTTGACCAGGTGTGGGTTCCAAACTGGTGCTGCATACTCCAATATGGGCCTAACGTACACAGTGTACAGGGTCCTGAATGATTCCTTATTAAGATGTCGGAATGCTGTTCTTAGGTTAGCTAGGCGCCCATATGCTGCAGCAGTTATTTGGTTGATGTGCGCCTCAGGAGATGTGCCTGGTGTTATACTCACCCCAAGATCTTTTTCCTTGATTGAGGTTTGTAGTTTCTGGCTCCCCTAGACTGTACTCCGTCTGCGGTCTTCTTTGCCCTACCCCAATCTTCATGACTTTGCACTTGGTGGGGTTGAACTACAGGAGCCAATTGCTGGCCCAGGCTTGCAGCCTGACAAGATTCCTTTGTAGTTCTGCCTGGTCCTCGTCCGATTGAATTCTTCTCATCAACTTCACATCATCTGCAAACAGGGACACTTCGGAGTCTATTCCTTCCGTCATGTCGTTCACAAAAACTAGAAACAGCACCGGTCCTAGGACTGACCCCTGTGGAACCCCACTCGTCACCGGCGCCCACTCTGACACCTCGCCACGTACCATGACTCGCTGCTGTCTTCCTGACAGGTATTCCCTGATCCATTGTAGTGCCTTCCCTGTTACCCCTGCCTGGTCCTCCAACTTCTGCACTAATCTCTTGTGTGGAACTGTGTCAAACGCCTTCTTACAGTCCAGTAATATGCAATCTACCCACCCCTCTATCTCTTGTCTTACTGCTGTCACCCTGTCGTAGAACTCCAGTAGGTTTGTGACACAGGATTTTCCGTCTCTGAAACCGTGTTGGCCGTCGTTGATAAGCTCATTCCTTTCTAGGTGTTCCACCACCCTTCTCCTGATAATCTTCTCCATGACCTTGCATACTATACATGTCAGTGACACTGGTCTGTAGTTTAGTGCTACGTTCCTGTCTCCTTTTTTAAAGACTGGAACTACATTTGCTGTCTTCCATACCTCAGGTAGTTGCCCTGTTCCGATAGACGTGTTGAAGATTGTTGTTAGGGGTACACATAGCTCCTCTGCTCTGTGTGTGTGTGTGTGTGTGTGTGTGTGTGTGTGTGTGTGTGTGTGTGTGTGTGTGTGTGTGTGTGTGTGTGTGTGTGGCTAGAGAGAGAGAGAGATTTACAAATGGAATTATCCCCTTGATTATGATAACCATACATGATAACTCTTGATAACATCTTCACTCCATTCATTAATCTTATGAATTCTTCACCTTAAAATATTATCCTAATAACTTAGTTCTATTATTATTACTGGCTGCTATTATTAGTGCTGTTATAATTGTTATTGTTACTGTTGCTATTGTTATCATTGTTGCTGAATATATACAAATAGATTTACATATATCTCAATGTATATACACCGAGATGTATATAGATGTATATATGGGTGTAAGACATGGGTTGTGAATGTTGCAACAAGGAGAAGGCTGGAGGCAGTGGAGATGTCGTGTCTGAGGGCAATGTGTGGTGTGAATATAATGCAGAGAATCCGTAGTTTGGAGATTAGGAGGAGGTGCGGGATTACCAAAACTATTATCCAGAGGGCTGAGGAGGGGTTATTGAGATGGTTTGGACATATAGAGAGGATGGAACAAAATGGAATGACTTCGAGAGTGTATAAATCTGTAGTGGAGGGAAGGCGGGGTAGGGGTCGGCCTAGAAAAGGTTGGAGGGAGGGGGTAAAGGAGGTTTTGTGTGCGAGGGGCTTGGACTTCCAGCAAGCGTGCGTGAGCTTGTTAGATAGGAGTGAATGGAGACAAATGGTTTTTAGGACTTTACGTGCTGTTGGAGTGTAGGCAAGGTAACATTTATGAAGGGTTTCAGGGAAACCGGCAGGCCGGACTTGATTCCTGGAGATGGGAAGTACAGTGCCGGCACTCTGAAGGAGGGGTGTTAATGTTGCAGTTTTGTAGCTGTATTGTAAGCACGCCTCTGGCAAGACAGTGATGGAGTGAATGATGATGAAAGTTTTTCTTTGTCTGGCCACCCTGCCTTGGTGGGAGACGGCCGATGTGTTAATAAAAAAAAATTATTAATAAGATGTATATCTTTAAATCCCTGCTATGTAAATTTAATTTTTCTTCAGTGTGAGAAGAGAGCTAAGAAGCAGCCTTAATGACCCTCGTGCAGTCGTCAGCAGTTATACCTAGCACGGTAACTAAAACCTAGTTACCTAACGACCTGACCTAGTGTGGTAATTAGGTGATCTCGTAACAGTCTCTGCTCTAGTGACTTCCTGACACGCTACGGAACGGGTGGGATTTGAACTCGGGGAATCATAAAACCCAAAGCCAGGTTGTAAACCACTGGGCCTGGGGTTACTGGCTTATGCACTGGCCTGGGGTTACTGGCTTATGCACTGGCCTGGGGTTACTGGCTTATGCACTGGCCTGGGGTTACTGGTTTATGCACTGGCCTGGGGTTACTGGCTTATGCACTGGCCTTGGGTTACTGGCTTATGCACTGGCCTGGGGTTACTGGCTTATGCACTGGCCTGGGGTTACTGGTTTATGCACTGGCCTGGGGTTACTGGCTTATGCACTGGCCTGGGGTTACTGGTTTATGCACTGGCCTGGGGTTACTGGTTTATGCACTGGCCTGGGGTTACTGGCTTATGCACTGGCCTGGGGTTACTGGCTTATGCACTGGCCTGGGGTTACTGGTTTATGCACTGGCCTGGGGTTACTGGCTTATGCACTGGCCTGGGGTTACTGGATTATGCATTGGCTTGGAGCTGTACGACTAACTCAGCATGGGGTCAAAACCTCACCCGTTCCGTGGCTTGTTTGCAATCGTTTCATTACAACTTCCTAACCTCGTGGCATCCTGCACACCTGACCTCGGTGACCTGACAGGGACAAGTGACCCTCCTGTGACCTGACCATATGACACTGAAGATGCCAGCTGGTTTATTGGGTTTAAAACCTCAGGTAATTAGTCCCTCAGTTTGGGTTGAGGGACTGATTACCTCACCTTGTGTATATAGCTCTATAGTCTTCACATTATGTCCTTTAAGTTTGTACTGATAAAGCCACTGGAGGGCGAAACGTCTACAAATAAAGACACCCAGCTGGTGCACATGTGTTTAATTCTTCATTAGGTATGAAAGTCACCTCGTGACATGTATACAATGAGCCATACAACGTGACATGTATACAATGAGCCATACAACGTGACATGTATACAATGAGCCATACAACGTGACATGTATACAATGAGCCATACAACGTGACATGTATACAATGAGCCATACAACGTGACATGTATACAATGAGCCATACAACGTGACATGTATACAATGAGCCATACAACGTGACATGTATACAATGAGCCATACAACGTGACATGTATACAATGAGCCATACAACGTGACATGTATACAATGAGCCATACAACGTGACATGTATACAATGAGCCATACAACGTGACATGTATACAATGAGCCATACAACGTGACATGTATACAATGAGCCATACACAGCTCCGCGTGTATATCGATAATGACGACCCAGTGAGGCACCTCAAACACACACTAACGTGCGCATGTGTCACATCTCCGGCAAGTATTACGAAATTACGTCGTTAGCGTTGAGTAGAATGTCAATATTTGGTGGGGAGGTTTGGCAGCGTGGTAAATATACACAGAGAAACGCAGTTTGGCAATTTCTGAATATTATGTGAAGACATTAGACGAAACTTAATTCTCTGGTGATATATGATAGCATTAGCCTCTACTGTTTACATTCACACGCCTTTGTCTCTGTGTTGAGCTCTAGCTGTGTCTCCTGCGATAAGGAGAGTCACTGGGAAGTGTGACGGACTCTAGTTGTGGCTCCTGCGATAAGGAGAGTCACTGGGAAGTGTGACGGACTCTAGCTCTGGCTCCTGCGATAAGGAGAGTCACTGGGAAGTGTGACGGACTCTAGCTCTGGCTCCTGCGATAAGGAGAGTCACTGGGAAGTGTGACGGACTCTAGTTGTAGCTCCTGCGATAAGGAGAGTCACTGGGAAGTGTGACGGACTCTAGCTCTGGCTCCTGCGATAAGGAGAGTCACTGGGAAGTGTGACGGACTCTAGCTCTGGCTCCTGCGATAAGGAGAGTCACTGGGAAGTGTGACGGACTCTAGTTGTGGCTCCTGCGATAAGGAGAGTCACTGGGAAGTGTGACGGACTCTAGCTCTGGCTCCTGCGATAAGGAGAGTCACTGGGAAGTGTGACGGACTCTAGCTCTGGCTCCTGCGATAAGGAGAGTCACTGGGAAGTGTGACGGACTCTAGTTGTAGCTCCTGCGATAAGGAGAGTCACTGGGAAGTGTGACGGACTCTAGCTCTGGCTCCTGCGATAAGGAGAGTCACTGGGAAGTGTGACGGACTCTAGCTCTGGCTCCTGCGATAAGGAGAGTCACTGGGAAGTGTGACGGACTCTAGCTCTGGCTCCTGCGATAAGGAGAGTCACTGGGAAGTGTGACGGACTCTAGTTGTGGCTCCTGCAATAAGGAGAGTCACTGGGAAGTGTGACGGACTCTAGCTCTGGCTCCTGCGATAAGGAGAGTCACTGGGAAATGTGACGGACTCTAGCTCCTGCGATAAGGAGAGTCACTGGGAAGTGTGACAGACTCTAGTTGTGGCTCCTGCAATAAGGAGAGTCACTGGATAGTGTGACGGACTCTAGCTCTGGCTCCTGCGATAAGGAGAGGCACTGGGAAGTGTGACGGACTCTAGCTCTGGCACCCACGATAAGTAGAGCTATGCATCCAGGATTCGGGTTACAGAAGTCTGGTTTCCCCTGAATTCCTTCATAAGTGTCATCTTACACACACTCCAACAGCACTGCAAATCGCTAAAAGCACTTGTCTCCACTCAGACCTAACACGCTCACACATAACTGCTGGATGCTCAAGACTCTACCACTTAAAACCCTTACACCTTCCTTTCAGCCCTTCCTGGTACAACCCTACCTCTCTCTTTTTCCACCCCAGATTGCAACACCCTCTTAGTCATCCTATTCTGCTTCATCCTCTCTAAATGCCCAAACCACATCAACAACCTCTCCTCTGCCCTCAGAAAAATATATTTCGTAATGCCACACCATCTTCTGATTGCTATGATCCAGAGTCTGCACATAATATTAACATACACTGACATCTCCACTGCCTCCAGCATCCTCCTCGCTGCAACGTTTAAAGCCCATGTCTCACACCCCTATAAAAGTGTTGGTACCACTGTACTCTGGAATATTTCACATTTTAAGGTATCCCATAGCTGGATTGGTAGCGCACTTAGCTCACACACTGAAGCCCATGGTTCGATCCCCGGTACGGGTGGAAACATTAGGACGTGTTTCCTTAAAACACCTGCTGTCCATGTTCACCTAGTAGTAAGTAGGGACCTGGGTTTTAGTGGACTGGTGTGGGTCGCATCCTGGGGACCAAAATTTACCAAATTTGCGGGAAATGCTCAGCATAACAAGCAGTTTTCAATATAGTAGTATGTCACTGATGTCAGCTATGGTCTGTATAAGTTGTATCATGTACTTGTAGAAATAAAGATTATCACTATTATTATTATTGTTATTACGCCTGAGCACTCCACCTATCTTTTACCCCTTCATTTGTTCTATAGTTCACCTCATCTTTGACAGACACATCCACTCACACATACCTCAACACCTTCCCTTCCTCCATACTCCCTTCACTCTATGATACAGTAAACAGGACCTTGTCTATGGACGCTCAAGGAGGTGCCTTGATGCTGGTGAAAGCTCTTGATTCAAGAACTGGAGTTACCCTTAGGTGAATTTAGTAATGATGATGATAAAAATAATAATAATAATAATAATAACAAATAATGATAACACTAATAATGATAACATTAATAATAATAATAATAATAATAATAATGATGATAATAATAATAATAATAATAATAATAATAATAATAATAATAATAATAATAATAATAATAATAATAATAATAACACAAATAATGATAACACTAATAATGATAACATATAATAATAATAATAATAATAATAATAATAATTGCAAGAGAGACAGGCTGGCCTCCCCAAGTTTGCTCTCAACTAAGTTGGTAACTTCAGAATTATAACCTCACACGTCAACGATGATTTAATTGAAAATGCAATTACAATCACTTACCTCTGGAATCACTGGAGAGAACCATTACCCTAAGTTATTGCCTGGTTTAGGGTTATAATGGGTTTATTTTAGTGGGTAAATTGAGCAGTATTGCCAGGTTTAGGTGCCTGTGTCTGCTACACTAGTTTTAACTTTCAGCTTTATTATTGTTAATAATGTGGAGATGTTTACACGGTTCTGTATAATGTATCTGTGTCTCGTTTTAGCTTCCATTCCTATCATCGCTTAAATGAACATGTTTATACGCTTCTATAACTCTCTCTCTCTCTCTCTCTCTCATTTATGTCTTGGCTATCAATCATCACAGTTTCATTAAGCATTTGCTTCATGTAAATGAGGTAGAGAAGAGACCATTGTAATAATAACACCACCACCAGTACCACACACCACCACCACCTCCACCACCACCACCACCACCAGTACCACACACCACCACCACCTCCACCACCACCACCAGTACCACACACCACCACCACCTCCACCACCACCACAACCACCAGTACCACACACCACCACCACCTCCACTACCACCACCACCACCAGTACCACACACCACCACCACCACCACCTCCACCACCACCACCAGTACCACACACCACCACCACCTCCACTACCACCACCACCACCAGTACCACACACCACCACCACCTCCACCACCACCACAACCACCAGTACCACACACCACCACCACCTCCACTACCACCACCACCACCACCAGTACCATACACCACCACCACCTCCACTACCACCACCACCACCAGTACCACACACTACCACCACCACCACCAGTACCATACACCACCACCACCTCCACTACCACCACCACCACCAGTCCACACACCACCACCACCTCCACTACCACCACCACCACCAGTACCACACACCACCACCACCTCCACTACCACCACCAGTACCACACACCACCACCACCTCCACCACCACCACAACCACCAGTACCACACACCACCACCACCTCCACTACCACCACCAGTACCATACACCACCACCACCTCCACTACCACCACAACCACCAGTACCACACACCACCACCACCTCCACCACCACCTCCACCACCACCACAACCACCAGTACCACACACCACCACCACCTCCACTACCACCACCACCTCCACTACCACCACCAGTACCATACACCACCACCACCTCCACTACCACCACAACCACCAGTACCACACACCACCACCACCCTCCACCACCACCTCCACTACCACCACCACCTCCACCACCACCCTCCACCACCACCTCCACTACCACCACCACCTCCACCACCACCACCACATCACCACCACCTCCACCACCACCCTCCACCACTACCGCCACCACCTCCACCACCACCACCACATCACCACCACCACCTCCACCACCTCCACCACCACCCTCCACCACTACCACCACCACCTCCACCACCACCACCACCACATCACCACCACAAGGCACAGTTCTTCAACACAGTTAACTGCTCAAGGTTACCTTGGCTTGTCCTCCCGCTCCACTAACTCACTAAATTACATAGTTTTGTGCTCCAAAAATTTAAAATAGGCCCCAAATTTCCATGAAAAGTGGGATGGATTTCTTTTTTCTTCCCAACACTGAATGATTCCTGGCTCGCTGACTCCTGTGCACTGTTGTGAACTGTTCACCCAACTGAAACATGGTGACTCTTTTTTTTTATTTAATTTAGACCTGTTTAAATACTTATAGAAATTATTAGTATTGTAAGAGTTATTATTATTATTGTTATTATTATTAATTGTTAGCAGGAGTAATAGTAGTAACAGTATTATTATTATTATTATTATTATTATTATTATTATTATTATTATCATTATTATTATTATTATTATAATCAAAAGAAGCGCATGTAGTAGTAGTAATGATAGTAACAGTAATGATAATAGTAATAGTAATATTATTAGCATTAGTAGTAATAGTAACAATAGCAGTAGTAATAGTAGTAGTAGTAACAGTGATAGTAGTAGTAATAATAATAGTAGTAGTAGACTTAGTAGTAGTAGCAGAATTAAATAGCAGTAGTAAGAGTTGTATTATTATTATTATTATTATTATTATTATTATTATTATTATTATTATTCAGGTCAGTGTCAGTTATATTTGGGTGACCAAAATTAGCACCAAATACTGACAGGTGTAACGTTATACACGATCCGAGGAAGTTCAGCTCCAATACCCTGGATCAAGAACCCTCTATCAACATCTTGCACCCCTCCCCCCTACTGAGTTGTATTATATCTGGCGATTGTGTTGCTACTTGGCCTGACGTATATTCGAGAGTGTTGCGTTGTGTTGTCTACGTCCAAGGAGGGAGAGAGAGAGAGAGAGGAGGAAAAAAAGAAGAGAGAGAGGAGAGAGAGAGAGAAGAGAGAGAGAAGGAAGAGAGAGAGAGAGAGAGAAGAGAGAGAGAAAGAAAGGAGAGAGAGAGGAGAGAAAGAGAGAAAGAGAGAGGAGAAGAGAGAGAGAGGAAGAGAAGAAGGAAGAAAAAAGAAGAGAAAGGAGGGAGGGAGAAGAGAGGAGAGAGGAGAGAGAGAGAGAGAGAGAGAGAGAGAGATTATTTCATCCTTATCTCAAGAAACACGTTTGGAATTCCCAGTGAAAGAAAATATTGAGGTTCAACACTGTAATACAATACTGCAACTTAACACTGTAGTACAACACTGTAACTCAACACTGTAAGACAACACTGTAACTCAACACTGTAAGACAACACTGTAACTCAACACTGTAAGACAACATTGTAACTCAACACTGTAAGACAACACTAAGTCAACACTGTAAGACAACACTGTAACTCAACACTGTAAGACAACACTGTAACTCAACACTGTAAGACAACACTAAGTCAACACTGTAAGACAACATTGTAAGTCAACACTGTAATACAACACTGTAACTCAACACTGTAAGACAACACTGTAACTCAACACTGTAAGAACACTGTAAGACAACACTGTAACTCAACACTGTAATACAACACTGTAACTCAACACTGTAAGACAACACTATAACTCAACACTGCACCTCAACACTGTAATACAACACTGTAACTCAACACTGCACCTCAACACTGTAATACAACACTGTAACTCAACACTGCAACTCAACACTGTAACTCAACACTGTAAGACAACACTGCAACTCAACACTGTAAGACAACACTGTAACTCAACATTGAAGCTTAACACTGTAAGACAACACTGTAACTCAACACTGTAAGACAACACTGCAACTCAACACTGTAACTTAACACTACAACTCAACACTAACTTAACACTACAACTCAACACTGTAAGACAACACTGCAACTCAACACTGTAACTCAACACTGTAAGACAACACTGTAAGACGACACTGTAAGACAACACTGCAACTCAACACTGTAAGACAACACTGTAACTCAACACTGTAAGACAACACTGTAAGACAACACTGTAACTCAACACTGTAACTTAACACTACAACTCAACACTGTAAGACAACACTGTAAGACAACACTGCAACTCAACACTGTAAGACAACACTGCAACTCAACACTGTAAGACAACACTGCAACTCAACACTGTAACTCAACACTGTAAGACAACACTGTAAGACAACACTGTAAGACAACACTGCAACTCAACACTGTAAGACAACACTGCAACTCAACACTGTAACTCAACACTGTAAGACAACACTGTAAGACAACACTGTAAGACAACACTGCAACTCAACACTGTAAGACAACACTGTAACTCAACACTTAAGAGCTTGCCATCTGTGAGAGAATACTTGTACACAACAAGAACCATCTGGGTTCTACCTGGTGTGTTGCTCCACGCAACACCTCAGTTGTCATCCCTCAAACACTGGAAGTTTTGAATGCAACTATTGTGTCAGCCGCGCCACGGCAGCTCTGGATAACGCTACATATTGCTCATATTGGCCACCCAAAGAAAGACAAAAGCTGTAATCAAAAGCTCGTCTTTTGTAAAGCCTTGCAACACATATTGTTGTTGGTTGTGTTTTATTGATGTTGTTGCTCTTAGTGTTGTTGTTATTATTATTATTGCTGCTGCTGCTGGTGTTATTATTATTTTTATTAGTATTGATGTTGGTATTACTATTATTATTATGAGGCAGACAAGTGAATTGGAGAGAGAGAGAGAGAGAGAGAGAGAGAGAGAGAGAGAGAGAGAGAGGAGAGATTCCCAGGATGACTGGAGTCTGAATCATGTTCGTACAGCATAATGACATCAACGAAATAAGGTCAGTTGATCAAATGAAATCGCTGGCCCACAGATGGCTCCAACTTCCACATATTCCTATTTGTATGTCTCATAACAATAAAAAGCCTTTCAAATGAGCTGATGTAGGTAACACCTCTTAGCTTGTAAATAAAGTTAGGAACCTTTAACCTAATCTGGTAAAGCCCTGTGTAAAAGAGTAGGAGAGAGAGAAAGAGAGAGAGAGAGAGAGAGAGAGAGAGAGAGAGAGAGAGAGAGAGAGAGAGAGAGAGAGAGAGAGAGAGAGAGAGAGAGAGAGAGAGAGAGAGAGAGAGAGAGAGAGAGAACACGAAGAACAATCTGGGATGAAAGAGGTTGTGCAGTAAATCACTAATATTGAAGATTTCTTATTCATATAACGGCGTTAAAATTTTATGCCTCTCTTTTGGAATATTTGAGAAATGTGGTTTTGTTATATCCAGAGTCAATAACAAAGGATAATCCCAGCTTTTTGGGGGGTTAGGGATTATTCCGGTAATCCCGCGTTTGGGTTGGTATAGTGTATGTCAGGCTAGGATATGCTGGCTAGACTACGCTAGGTTAGATTATGGTTAGGTTAGCTTACGTTATGCTAGGTTAGCAAAGTTAGGCTAGGTTAGTTTAAGTCAGGTTAGGTAAGACTAGGCTAGGGAAGGACACACTTAAGTTAAAAAGACAGCAATGAGAATATGAGAATAAGAAGCAAGGTAAACACAATAAGGAAGAAGATAGAAATAAAAATATGAAGATAAGAAGAGAGGTAAACAACAAGGAAGAAGATAGTAATAAGAATATGTGGATAAGAAGCAAAGTAAACAACAAAGGAGGTCACAAAAATATTAATCAGCTAAGACACGAACAAATACGGTGACAGACGGAAAGACTCTCCTCCCGTCAGCTGACTAGAAGCGCGCGCAAACATCTCAATGCTGATTGGCTCACAACTCGAGTACCTTTAATGCTGATTGGCTGAGAACTGTAAACATGCTAATACTTTGCGCGGGAAAAAGCAAGCCCCGCCTCTCTGATTGGCTCATGCACCGCAAGCGCTTTCATTATGATTGGCTGAGAACTTATGAAGCCCGGAACGAGTCTCTGATTGGCTTAGACACAGCAAGCAATTTGATTGTGATTGGTTAAGAACAAAAGTATAACCGGTTGGATTGGCGCTGACTGTACACACAAGCACCGTAATACTCTTGTATGATCTGGCTGACAACTGGTGCTGACAGGTATAAATTGACTGACAACTGGTGTTGACAGGTATAATTTGACTGACAACTTTGGTGCTGACAAGTCTGGCAAGAGATCATTTTTTCTCTATTCTACAGTCTATATTCTCACAACGTTTCGCCCAGTGTCAAGCTTATCACGTCATATATCTGTCTGTCTCTTTATCTGTCTCTATCTCTATATATCCATCTGTCTGTCTGTTCTCTCTACCTGTCTGTCTATCTCTTTATCTGTTTCTCTCTCTCTCTCTCTCTCTCTCTCTCTCTCTCTCTCTCTCTCTATATATATATATATATATATATATATATATATATATATATATATATATATATATATATATATATATATATCTGTCTGTCTCTCTATCTGTATACCTTATACAAATATGACCACCAGAAAAATTCAAAGCAGAAAAATCCCAAAATTTTCACTATATTTTTAAAAAGTCGAAAAAGACTAGAAAAACACCTTGATAAAGGGCGCCAAAAAATTTATAGAGGCTGCAACGATGATCGGAATTCAATTGCAAAACAAAAACAAAGTAATAATAACAAAGAAAATGCTGGAGGCGTCTTCAGGACAATAATAAAGAGACGATAATTTTCAATACCATAATTTTTTTATATTCATGAGATGAATCCAGGACAATGCTGAGAAATATACACCGTGAGGTGTGTGTCCCAGTGTGTATAGGCTGAAAGCCGTATACCTCTCAGTGTATATATGCTGAGAGCCGTATATCTCAGTGTATATACACTGATAACCATATATCTCTCAGCGCATATATGCTGAGAGCCGTATATCTCAGTGTATATACACTGAGAACCATATATCTCTCAGCGCATATATGCTGAGAGCCGTATATCTCTGTGTATATATGGTGAGAGCCATAGATGTCAATAACACTGGTCTGTAGTTTAATGCTACCTGTGTGTCTCCTTAGAGTTAGGATCTACATTTGCTGTCTTCCATACCTCAGGTAGTGGCCCTGTTTTGATAGAAGGTTTAAAGATTGTTGTTAGTGGCACACACAGCACCTCTGCTCCCTGTCTCAGGACCCATGTGTGTGTATACTCACCTATTTGTGGTTACAGGGGTCGATTCACAGCTGCTGGCCCCCGCCTCTTCATTGGTCGCTACCAGGTCCACTCTCTCCCTGCTCCATGAGCCTTATCGTACCTTTTCTTAAAGCTACATATGGATCCTGCCTCCACTACATCCTTTCCAGTCATTTAACACAGATCTTCAACTGCTTTGTAAGCTTATTTAGGCACAGGTACACATAAGTACAATCATATATAATGTAATTTACCCACCAACGTAAACCAAAGAAGTCAGAGTGACTTAAGATGTGATATTTAAAAATTCTCCCCACTAATTTTCGTGTCCTAAGCTTCTTGTGGATAAAAAATCTAAATAATTCGACGGTACTCTCCCAGCCCGGGTCTTTTAAAGATGTCTGCCATGGGAGGAGGTACAAGTACCTCCTCATCTTCTGGGACCAACTGTCCCCAGGCCTAGCCACATTCCCAGCCCTCACGGGGCTCGTAGGGAGAAGCTAGGCCTCAGTAAGTAAGTTTATTCAGGTATACACACAGTTACATAGATTATCATATATAGCAGCATATGTGTAGATAACCTAGGATAACCCAAAACAGTCAGACAGAGGAGTTCGTGGGAATGGCAGTCTCGTGAGCTGCAGGTGGTAGCAAGCTCTGGCTCTGGCACCCTCCCCACCCTAGGAGGGCTCGTGGAAGTGGTGCCTCTGGGAAGGGGGTGTAGATTCGCAGGAACTCTCTCGGCCCGGGTTTTTTCCAGATGGCGACCCGGCCCCGGCTCCCTGTCGTGGGAGTATCTGAGACCTATGTCTCCCATGGGAGGAGGTACAAGTACCCCCTCATCGTCTGGGACCAATTGTCCCCAGGCCTAGCCACATTCCCCACCCACACTTCTTCTCTTCTCTTCTTGTTGATTCGCCGGGACTCTTCCGGCCCGGGCCTTGTCCAAGTGGTGGCCCGGCCTTGGTTCCCTTTCTCGGGAGTATCTCAGACTAACGTCTTCCATGGGAGGAGGTACTTGGGACCTCCTCATCTGTGGGACCAACGGTCCCCAGACCTAGCCACATTCCCCGCCCTCACGGGGCTCGTAGGGAGAAGCTAGGCTCATCTTTGGGCTGCCATCTTCCCTGCCCCAAGGAAGCTAAAGGGAATAGCAGTCTTGTGAGCCGCAGGTGAAAGCAAGCTCTGGCTCAGGCACCTACCCTGCCCTAGAAGGGTTAGGCATGGTGTTGATGCCACCCGTGCCTCTCTTTTTTTTCTAAAAACACTGGGATTACGGAAGGTCAAACTCCAGCCTCGTACAATTATACTAATTTCAGCCATAATCAAAATAAAAAACGAAAACAAAGCCATTGAAAAGGTACAGAATTTTTATATGTAAAAAAATGTTAAAAAAAAATTGAGAATGTAAAGAGATTGTTTTTCCTTCGGCCAGACAGACATTGGAGAAGGTAAAAGATAAGAGCTTCAGTATAGCATAACAAGAGCCAATATTCCCGTTTTCTGCCATAAACGTCGAGTTGCATTTGTTATTAAGGAGGCATTGTGGGTGCCAGTGTTACCAGCTGCCACCACACGCAAGAAACCCCGATATTTTCCGTAATGATACCAAAAAAATGACATTATCTCTTCACAACATGGTGTAAAGTTGGACAAACTTTCAAATTATCGATGCATGCGCCCACGTTAGACTCAGTAACGACCGCGTATCAATTAGGGCGAATTCGGCGAGACAAATATTAGCATAAATCGTCACTATGGTCATAACACTTTGATCTGGTACACATGGCCGTACCAACAGAAAATGGGCTGTGGCAGGGACTATAGTAGTGCCGAAGAGAAAACGGGCTGCGGGGGAGGACTATAGTAGTGCCCAATATTGCAACTAATTACCAAAAAATACCCGCATTTAGACAGAAAATTAATTTCATAGTCTATTATCATGAAAAAATAGGCCATGGTGCTTCAAACACTCACAGGAAATGGACATCCAACTCATTTATGCTAATATTTTGTCATGTCAAAATTATTTAATGCAAAAGCTTATCCATATGGCAGGAAACATAGCTTTTATAGCTTTCACGATTTGTTTTTTTTTACTTAAAGCAGAACACCAATCATTAAAGTGGTGGAGGGGTAAGCCAGTGGAAGGCCTCGGTCAGATGACCAAAAGCTCCAGCTGTGGGTCATCATATGACTAAGACCCACGTCAGGAAACACTTGTCCTGTTTCCTGACAAACATTACCTAACCTAAGACCCTAAGACTTTACCTAACCTCTCAGAGAGGACATATACACTGAGAAGTGTATGTCTCTCAGTGTATATATGATGCGAGTATATCTTAATCATTCTGCTTTAGGTAATAAAGTATTCTTGACCGGTTACATGCAGCCTTAATGACTCTCGTGTAGTTGATAGTCTATAAATCCAATTAACCAAGCAACCTAACCTACCTTTCTCTCTCTCTCTCTCTCTCTCTCTCTCTCTCTCTCTCTCACACACACACACACACACACACACAGAAACAACAAAACATTTAAGGTAGCTATGATCATTTTTAAAGGGTAACTTAAGATAGCTTAATGGCTGCATTACGGTCCCACATACGTACTCAAGCTGTAGACGCCAGTTAAAAGATCAGAGAAGCACAGTTGGTCACGAACTGAACAAGACCTGGATGCACTCGGGCATTTAATACTGATGTAATTATGTAAATAACTGGAATATTTAGAACTAATGTACTTATGTAATTAAGTGGAATATTTAGAACTAATGTACTTATGTAATTAAGTGGAATATTGAGCACCGTTATAAATAATGGAATATTGTGTACTGGTGTAAACAAGTGTAACATTTTTAATGATCGTCCTCCAGGATGCTACAACCCTTCACAATATATTTACCCCTTGAAAAGGTCCCGAGTAGAGACGAAAACTCACAAGTGAGTCAGCGTCGCCCGTCACCCTTCATCACAGCAAGGATGCTGTGGCTGAGTTGTTTGTTTGTTATTCTAGTTACTATTGATAGACGATGTGCGTTCCAGTCCTCCTCCCCTTCCTTCTCCAGAAACCGGTTAGCTGGACCTGAGTCCTGGGGATGGAGAGTGCAGTGCCTGCACTCAGAAGAAAGGGAGAGGATGTTGCAATCGGAGGGCAATCTGTGATGTCAGCACTCTTCTGGATAGGCGATTGAATGAATGATGGGGGATGAGTTTTCTTCTTTCTGGTCACTCTTCCTTGGCAGGAGACAGTCTTTTTGTCGTGTCTAAGGGCAACGTGCGGTGTGAATATTATGCAGAGAATTCGTAGCTTAGCCATTAGGAAGTGTGGGGTTACGAACAGTATTATCCAGAGGGTTGAAGGAGGTTCCAACATTTAGAGGATGGAACAAAATAGGATGACTTGGAGGGCGTATAAATCATTCAGAGGGACGCTAGCAAGCCTCCCTCTGAACGATTCCGCTGAGATCTCTTACTCATTTCTGCAACTTTGCAAGCTCCTGATGATGTGTTGACTGCAACACGAAATACCTAGAGCTATAATTCAACTCCCCTGTTGTTGTTATGCATTCGCTTGTTTGCGATTCTTGCGCGTGTATATATATATATATATATATATATATATATATATATATATATATATATATATATATATATATATATATATATATATTATTGTGGAAGCCTATTACCAGGTGTGTGTAAAACAATGTAATAATATATGTGTGGTTATTAGTAATACACAGAAATAATATGGTAGTAAGAATTCCAATAAGAAGATAACATATCTGAGAGTGAGAAGAGACAAAGATGATGACAGGTATACAAGGGAAGAGGGATGATAATTAAGATAATTGGCATGAGATAAAGGAAGCTGGAAGGAGAGATGAATTGAGAGAAGAGAGGTTGATTGGCTCTGTGTGTAGATATAATGAAGAGAGGGTGTTAGGGAGAAGGCACAAGAAAATTAGGGAGAGAAAAGGTTAGGAAGTAGGGAGAGACAGAGAGGGAATGATAATTCCCCACGTTTCTACTTTGTATAATTTCCTTTGCTTCCTCGTCTGATTGTCTGTCTGTCCGTCTGTGTCTGTACGGTGAGTATTTTCAACTGTATTTATCTTATATCTATTTATTCCCTACTTCCTCCTTCCATCTACTATCTCCCAACTCCAGCTCCTGTTCCGTGTTACATCCATTATTTCTCTCCTCCCTTCCATTTTTCTCTTTCCTTCCCTCCCTCTATCTATATTCTTCACTTCATTTTTCTCCTCCGTCTCTCTTTCCACCCTTCTTCTATTGTCTCCATCTCTCCTTGTCTCTCAACTTTACTCTCACTCTTGTTTCCCTCCCTCCCTTGTTCCCTCCCAGCCTCCCTCCCTTGTTCCCTCCAGGCCTCCCTCCTTTGTTCCCTCCCAGCCTCCCTCCCTTGTTCCCTCCAGGCCTCCCTCCTTTGTTCCCTCCCAGCCTCCCTCCCTTGTTCCCTCCCAGTCTCCCTTGTTCCCTCCCAGTTTCCCTCCCTTGTTTCCTCCCAGCCTCCCTCCCTTGTTCCCTCCAGGCCTCCCTCCCTTGTTCCCTCCCAGCCTCCCTCCCTTGTTCCCTCCCAGCCTCCCTCCTTTGTTCCCTCCCAGCCTCCCTCCCTTGTTCCCTCCCAGTCTCCCTTGTTCCCTCCCAGTTTCCCTCCCTTGTTTCCTCCCAGCCTCCCTCCCTTGTTCCCTCCAGGCCTCGTTCCCTTGTTCCCTCCCAGTCTCCCTCCCTTGTTCCCTCCCAGCCTCCCTCCTTTGTTCCCTCCCAGCCTCCCTCCCTTGTTCCCTCCCAGTCTCCCTTGTTCCCTCCCTTGTTCCCTCCCAACCTCCCTCCCTTGTTCCCTCCCAGTCTCCCTCCCTTGTTCCCTCCCAGTCTCCCTCCCTTGTTCCCTCCCAGTCTCCCTTGTTCCCTCCCTTATTCCCTCCCAGCCTCCCTCCCTTGTTCCCTCCCAGCCTCCCTCCCTTGTTCCCTCCCAGTCTCCCTCCCTTGTTCCCTCCCAGTCTCCCTCCCTTGTTCCCTCCCAGCCTCCCTCCCTTGTTCCCTCCCAGTCTCCCTTGTTCCCTCCCAGTCTCCCTCCCTTGTTCCCTCCCAGCCTCCCTCCCTTGTTCCCTCCCTTATTCCCTCCTTGCCTCCCTCCCTTATTCCCTCCCAGCCTCCCTCCCTTGTTCCCTCCCAGCATCCCTCTCTTGTTCCCTCCCAGCCTCCCTCCTTTGTTCCCTCCCAGCCTTCCTCCCTCGTTCCCTCCCAGCCTCCCTTCCTTGTTTCCTCCCAGCCTCCCTCCCTTGTTCCCTCACAGCCTCCCTCCCTTGATCCCTCCTTGTCTCCCTCCCTTGTTCCCTCCTTGCCTCTCTCCCTTGTTCCCTCCTTGCCTCTCTCCCTTGTTCCCTCCCAGCCTCCCTCCCTTGTTCCTTCCCAGCATCTCTCCCTTGTTCCCTCCTTGCCTCCCTCCCTTGTTCCCTCCCAGCCTCCCTCCCTTGTTCCCTCAAAGCCTCCCTCCCTTGTTCCCTCCCAGCCTCCCTCCCTTGTTAACTCCAAGCTTCCCTCCCTTGTTCCCTCCTTGCCTCCCTCCCTTGTTCCCTCTTTGCCTCCCTCCCTTGTTCCCTCCTTGCCTCCCTTGTTCCCTCCGAGCAGCCTTCCTCCCTCGTTCCCTCCCAGCCTCCCTTCCTTGTTCCCTCCTTGCCTCCCTCCCTTGTTCCCTCCCAGTCTCCCTCCCTTGTTCCCTCCCAGCCTCCCTCCCTTGTACCCTCCCTGCCCCATCCATCTATCCCTCCCTTGTTCCCTCCCAGTCTCCCTCCCGTATTCCCTCCTTGCCTCCCTCCCTTGTTCCCTCCCAGCCTCCCTCCCTTGTTCCCTCCCAGCCTCCCTCCCTTGTTCCCTCCCAGCCCCCTTCGCTTGTTCCCTCCTTACATCCCACCCTTGTTCCCTCCCAGCCTCCCATCCTTGTTCCCTCCCTGCCCCATCCATCTACCCCTCCCAGCCTCCCTCCCAGCCCTATCTATTTCTCCCTGCCCCATCCATCTATCTCTTCCTGCCCCATCCATCTATCTTTTCCTGCCCCATCCATATATCTCTTCCTGCCCCATCCATCTATCTCTCCCTGCCCCATCCATCTACCTCTTCCTGCCCCATCCATCTACCTCTTCCTGCCCCATCCATCTATCTCTCCCTGCCTCCCTCCCTTGTTCCCTCCCTGCCTAATCCATCTATCTCTCCCTACCCCATCCATCTATCTCTCCCTGCCTCCCTCCCTTGTTCCCTCCCTGCCCCATCCATCTATCTCTCCTGCCTCCCTCCCTTGTTCCCTCCCTGCTTAATCCATCTATCTCTCCCTGCCCCATCCATCTATCGCTCCCTGCCTCCCTCCTTTGTACCCTCCCTGCCCCATCCATCTATCTCTCCCTGCCAACCCCCTCCGTAATTCCTCCAGTCTTAATTTCTGGCTGGAAAATCCATGTATCAGTTCCTTTGTTTATATCCATCATTTCCCGTTGCATATGTAGCTTACTCGATCATATATGGCTTAACTGGATCATTACTAACTTCTGCCATGTGACAACATATCTGTCTGAACTAACTATCCATGGTACCTTACTGCCATCATTATAACTTCCATGGTGAAGCTAACTACGTACAAGTGTGAAGTTACCATCTCATACTAGTGTATTAACTAGTTATCATAGTGTGAAAGTAACCAGTTACATAGTGCAGTTAACTGGTGAAGTTACCTAGGTATACATAGTTGAGAGTAACCTACTGTGGTTAACATAGTACTGCAGTAGACTTAACCAGTTACATAGTGTGAAGTTAACTAGAGTATACATAGTGTGAGAGCAACTAGGTATACATAGTGTGAGTTAACTAGTATACTGTGGAAAGTTAACTAGGTATACATAGTGTGAAGTTAACTAGAGTATACATAGTGTGGAAAAACAGAGTTACATGTGTGAAAGTTAACAGAGTTTACATAGTGGCAGGTTAACTAGTGTGGAAGTTAACTAGAGTATACATAGTGTGAGAAGCTTAACTAGAGTATACATAGTGTGAGAAGACTTAACGGGTTTAACTAGTGTGAAGTTAACTAGAGTATACATAGTGTGAGAAGTTAACTAGAGTATACATAGTGGAGCTTAACAGTTAATACAGTTAATAGTGTGAAGTTAACTAGAGTATACATATGTGAGAAGGTTAACTAGAGTATACATAGTGTGAGAAGGTTAACCAGTTTACATAGTGGCAGGTTAACTAGTGTGAGTTAACTAGAGTATACATAGTGTGAGAAGTTAACCAGTTTACATAGTGGCAGGTTAACTAGGTGTAAGTTAACTAGAGTATACATAGTGTGAGAAGTTAACAGTTACATAGTGGAGTGTGAACTAGTGTGAAGTTAACTAGAGTATACATAGTGTGAGAAAGTTAACCAGTTAATATAGTGGCAGGTTAACTAGTGTGAAGTTAACTAGAGTATACATAGTGTGAGAAAGTTAACTAGAGTATACATAGTGTGAGAAGCTTAACCAGTTTACATAGTGGCAGGTTAACTAGTGTGAAGTTAACTAGAGTATACATAATGTGAGAAGGTTAACTAGAGTATACATAGTGTGAGTTAACTAGTATACATAGTGGAAGTTACCAGAGTTTACATAGTGGCAGGTTAACTAGGTGATTAATAGACTATACATAGTGTGAGAAGGTTAACTAGAGTATACATAGTGTGAGAAAGGTTAACCAGTTTACATAGTGGCAGGTTAACTAGTGTGAAGTTAACTAGAGTATACATAGTGTGAGAAGGTTAACCAGTTTACATAGTGGCAGGTTAACTAGTGTGAAGTTAACTAGAGTATACATAGTGTGAGAAAGTTAACCAGGTTTACATAGTGGCAGGTTAACTAGTGTGAAGTTAACTAGAGTATACATAGTGTGAGAAGGTTAACTAGAGTATACATAGTGTGAGAAGTTAACCAGTTTACATAGTGGCAGGTTAACTAGTGTGAAGTTAACTAGAGTATACATAGTGTGAGAAGTAACCAGTTTACATAGTGGCAGGTTAACTAGTGTGAAGTTAACTAGAGTATACATAGTGTGAGAAGGTTAACCTTCAGGTATTACTAGTGTGAGTTAACTAGAGTATACATAGTGTGAGAAGGTTTAAACCAGTTTACATAGTGGCAGGTTAACTAGTGTGTAGTTAACTAGAGTATACATAGTGTGAGAAAGTTAACCAGTTTACATAGTGGCAGGTTAACTAGTGTGAAGTTAACTAGAGTATACATAGTGTGAGAAGGTTAACCAGTTTACATAGTGGCAGGTTAACTAGTGTGAAGTTAACTAGAGTATACATAGTGTGAGAAAGTTAACCAGAGTTTACATAGTGGCAGGTTAACTAGTGTGAAGTTAACTAGACTATACATAGTGTGAGAAGGTTAACTAATACATAGTTGAAGTTACGTTTAATAGTGGCAGGTTAACTAGTGTGAAGTTAACTAGAGTATACATAGTGTGAGAAGTTAACCAGTTTACATAGTGGCAGGTTAACTAGTGTGAAGTTAACTAGAGTATACATAGTGTGAGAAGGTTAACCAGTTTACATAGTGGCAGGTATATTATACATAGTGTGAAGTTAACTAGAGTATACATAGTGTGAGAAGGTTAACCAGTTTACATAGTGGCAGGTTAACTAGTGTGAAGTTAACTAGAGTATACATAGTGTGAGAAGGTTAACCAGTTTACATAGTGGCAGGTTAACTAGTGTAAGTTAACTAGAGTATACATAGTGTGAGAAGGTTAACCAGTTTACATAGTGGCAGGTTAACTAGTGTGAGGTTAACTAGAGTATACATAGTGTGAGAAGGTTAACCAGTTTACATAGTGACAGGTTAACTAGTGTGAAGTTAACTAGAGTATACATAGTGTGTGAAAGTTAACTAGAGTATACATAGTGTGAAGTTAACTAGAGTATACATAGTGTGAGAAAGTTAACCAGAGTTTACATAGTGGCAGGTTAACTAGTGTGAAGTTAACTAGAGTATACATAGTGTGAGAAGGTTAACCAGTTTACATAGTGGCAGGTTAACTAGTGTATACATAGTGTGAAGTTAACTAGAGTATACATAGTGTGAAGTTAACTAGAGTATACATAGTGTGAATTTAACTAGAGTATACATAGTGTGAAGTTAACTAGAGTATACATAGTGTGAGAAGGTTAACCAGTTTACATAGTGGCAGGTTAACTAGTGTATACATAGTGTGAAGTTAACTAGAGTATACATAGTGTGAAGTTAACTAGAGTATACATAGTGTGAATTTAACTAGAGTATACATAGTGTGAAGTTAACTAGAGTATACATAGTGTGAGGTTAACAAGTTTACATAGTGGGAAGTTAACTAGAGTATACATAGTGTGAAGCTAACTAGAGTATACATAGTGTGAAGTTAACTAGAGTATACATAGTGTGAAGTTAACTAGAGTATACATATTGTGAGAAGCTTAACCAAAGTTTACATAGTGTGAAGTTAACTAGAGTATACATAGTGTGAAGTTAACTAGAGTATACATAGTGTGAGGTTAACCAGAGTATACATAGTGGCAGGCTAACCAGAGTTTTCATAGTGTGAGGTTAACCAGAGTGTGTATAGTGTGATGTTAACCATGTTAATAATGTGGAGAGAACAGTAATAATGTAGACAGAACAGTAATAATGTAGACAGAACAGTAATAATGTAGACAAAACAGTAATAATGTAGACAAAACAGTAATAATGTAGACAGAACAGTAATAATGTAGACATAACAGTAATAATGTAGACAGAACAGTAATAATGTAGACAGAACAGTAATAATGTAGACAGAACAGTAATAATGTAGACAAAACAGTAATAATATAGACAGAACAGTAATAATGTGGACAGAACAGTAATAATGTAGACAGAACAGTAATAATGTGGACAGAACAGTAATAATGTAGACAGAACAGTAATAATGTAGACAGAACAGTAATAATGTAGACCGAACAGTAATAATGTAGACAAAACAGTAATAATATAGACAGAACAGTAATAATGTAGACAGAACAGTAATAATATAGACAGAACAGTAATAATGTAGACAGAACAGTAATACTGTAGACAGAACAGTAATAATGTAGACAAAACTAATAATGTAGACAAAACAGTAATAATGTAGACAAAACAGTAATAATGTAGACAGAACAGTAATAATGTAGACAGAACAGTAATAATGTAGACAAAACAGTAATAATGTAGACAAAACAGTAATAATATAGACAGAACAGTAATAATGTAGACAAAACAGTAATAATATAGACAGAACAGTAATAATGTAGACAGAACAGTAATAATGTAGACAGAACAGTAATAATGTAGACAAAACAGTAATAATATAGACAGAACAGTAATAATGTAGACAGCAGTAATAATGTAGACAGAACAGTAATAATGTAGACAAAACAGTAATAATGTAGACAAAACAGTAATATAGACAGAACGGTAATAATGTAGACAGAACAGTAATAATGTAGACAAAACAGTAATAATGTAGACAAAACAGTAATAATATAGACAGAACAGTAATAATGTAGACAGAACAGTAATAATATAGACAGAACAGTAATAATGTAGACAGAACAGTAATAATGTAGACAGAACAGTAATAATGTAGACAGAACAGTAATAATATAGACAGAACAGTAATAATGTTGGCAGAACAGTAATAATATAGACAGAACAGTAATAATGTAGACAGAACAGTAATAATGTAGACAGAACAGAAATATTGTAGACAAAACAGTAATAATGTAGACAGAACAGTAATAATGTAGGCAGAACAGTAATAATGTAGACAGAACAGTAATAATGTAGACAGAACAGTAATAATGTAGACAGAACAGTAATAATGTAGACAGAACAGTAATAATGTAGACAAAACAGTAATAATGTAGACAAAACAGTAATAATATAGACAGAACAGTAATAATGTAGACAAAACAGTAATAATATAGACAGAACAGTAATAATGTAGACAGAACAGTAATAATGTAGACAGAACAGTAATAATGTAGACAAAACAGTAATAATATAGACAGAACAGTAATAATGTAGACAGCAGTAATAATGTAGACAGAACAGTAATAATGTAGACAAAACAGTAATAATGTAGACAAAACAGTAATATAGACAGAACGGTAATAATGTAGACAGAACAGGAATAATGTAGACAAAACAGTAATAATGTAGACAAAACAGTAATAATATAGACAGAACAGTAATAATGTAGACAGAACAGTAATAATATAGACAGAACAGTAATAATGTAGACAGAACAATAATAATGTAGACAGAACAGTAATAATGTAGACAGAACAGTAATAATATAGACAGAACAGTAATAATGTAGGCAGAACAGTAATAATATAGACAGAACAGTAATAATGTAGACAGAACAGTAATAATGTAGACAGAACAGAAATATTGTAGACAAAACAGTAATAATGTAGACAGAACAGTAATAATGTAGGCAGAACAGTAATAATGTAGACAGAACAGTAATAATGTAGACAAAACAGTAATAATGTAGACAAAACAGTAATAATGTAGACAGAACAGTAATAATGTAGACAGAACAGTAATAATGTAGACAGAACAGTAATAATGTAGACAAAACAATAATAATATAGACAGAACAGTAATAATGTAGACAGAACAGTAATAATGTAGACAGAACAGTAATAATGTAGACAGAACAGTAATAATGTAGACAGAACAGTAATAAAATCACGTATTAAGGAGGAATTTTACTGGGGTATAATTTTACTGTTATTTTAATTTTATTAAGAGTGGTAAACCTGGACGTTGATTATGAGACTATACTGACTATCACCACCTGTTGTTGTATTACCACTACCACCACTACTAGTACTACTACCCTACTATTAGCACTACCACTACTATAATTACCACTACCACTATTAGCACCACTACTAGTACTACTACTATTATTACTACTACCCTACTATTAGCACTACCACTACTATAATTACCACTACCACTATTACCACTACTACCACTATTACCACCACTACTACTACTACCACTATTACCACCACTACTACTACTACCAATATTACCACCACTACTACTACTACCACTATTACCACCACTACTACTACTACCACTATTACCACCACTACTACTACTACCACTATTACCACCACTACTACTACTACCACTATTACCACCACTACTACTACCACTATTACCACCACTACTACTACCACTATTACCAACACTACTACTACCACTATTACCACCACTACTACTACCACTATTACCACCACCACTACTACTACTATTACCACCACTACTACCACTATTACCACCACTACCACTATTACCACTATTACCACCACTACTACTACCACTATTACCACCACTACTACTACCACTATTACCACCACTACCACTATTACCACCACTACTACTACCACTATTACCACCACTTCTACTACCACTATTACCACCACTACTACTACCACTATTACCACCACTACTACTACCACTATTACCACCACTACTACTACCACTATTACCACCACTACTACTACCACTATTACCACCACTACCACTACCACTATTACCACCACTACCACTATTACCACCACTACTACTACCACTATTACCACCACTTCTACTACCACTATTACCACCACTACTACTACCACTATTACCACCACTACTACTACTACTATTACCACTACTACTACTACCACTATTACCACCACTACTACTACCACTACTACTACCACTATTACCACCACCACAACACACCAGCACTACCTGGTATTACCCTCCACACTGTACACAAACCCAAGTGTTTACAAAAGTAGTCCCGAAGCTTTATTAAACTAAGAGCCGCCTGTTTTGTGGCTGTAATTGTGTCAATTTAGAAGCAGCATCCACTGTGTCTTACATAACACTTGTCGTTATTGGTCGCCGCCTTGTTCGTAACTCTACCTTAGTCACTCTTATTTTCATCCTCAAACACTAGACAAATAAAGCCAAATTGAATGCTCACACGGGTTTAACACTTCATTATATATATATATATATATATATATATATATATATATATATATATATATATATATATATATATATATATATATATATATATATATATATATATATATATAATTCCACTTTTGACAACGCGCCACGTCACTACGCTACAAGGAACAGCGACAGGGGAACAAGGTACCTACGGAACACCGTTGTTTTTCGTAATAAGAAATCTCGTTACCGTTGATAAGTTCCTAAAATCATAATATAAAATAACATTTTAGCAAAAAAAATTTTTTTTTTTTTTTTTTATAATTTCTCGGTTTTTTTTAATCATGCGAAGAGTACGATAAAATATAAGAGATTTGCTACTTTGACTGTAAAATAATGTATTTTTAGTCAAAATAATTTAATATGGCTGCATTTTGCTAAGAGGAATAGCCTGGTTGATCAGATCAGCCACCAGGGCCTCTGCAGCAGGGGCGTAAACTCAAGGTAAACTGCAGGCACTTACCAGGTACAGGACGTGTACCTACCTGGAGTATACCTGGAGGGTGTTCCGGGGGTTAAAGCCCCCAGGATCCACCTGGTGGTGGATCATGACCTGATCAACCACGCTGTTACTGCTGGCCGCACGTAAACCCACGTATTAACCACAGCCTCATTCTTAAAAATTAGTACTTAAATATGGTGAGATGAGTGAAGGGGCTTGAGAGGGAGGGAGGGAGGGAGGGAGAGAGGGAGGGAGGGAGGGAGGGAGGGAGGGAGGGAGAGAGGGAGGGAGAGAGGGAGGGAGGGAGGGAGGGAGGAAGGGAGGGAGGGAGGGAGGGAGGGAGGGAGGGAGAGAGGGAGGGAGAGAGGGAGTGAGGGAAGAAGTAAGAGAGAAAGGAAAGACTTAAATTATGGACCCACTCCTTACTCTGCTTCTTAGCTCCCTAATTATAGCCTCCCCAATCTCCTCCCTCTCTCTCTTTGTTTCCCCAACTTGACACAAATCATACCGATTAATTAAAGGCACCCCATCTCTCTCTCTTGAACCCCACCAACCCCCCCATTTTTAACAACCCTCTCTCTCTCTCTTGAACCCCAACAGCCACATCTCCCCCATTTTTAACAACCCTCTCTCTCTCTCTCTTGAACCCCAACAGCCACATCTCCCCCATTTTTAACAACCCTCTCTCTCTCTCTTGAACCCCAACAGCCACATCCCCCATATTAAACACCCCCAAACATATTCTCCTGAGCGCAACAAAACACCGAAGAAATTTAAAACTAACAAAATAATAATAATGGAACAGACAAAACAAAAGAGAGACAACTGAGGTAACAAAGACAAAAGCAAAACGAAAATAAAAGAGAGCGGGAAAGACCCCGATGCCATTGACACTCAAGTAGAAAATGGCGAAATAAGTGGGCAAATGTCCCTTTAAAGAGGCCATTAAATGTAACTTAGCGAAAGGCGGGTAAATGTGTCATGATATAAAGAGAATTTAGAGAAGAGTTTGTTTACAAAGGTAAGAGCGGGACGCTCCAACGGTGGCAAAGTTAACACGAACAGCCGTAAAAAAAATATTAATTAATGGCTAAGCAGTCAATTTCAACTTCTAGAATAAAATATAAAAAAACATGAAACAGGCTGATTGCGCATCGGGAAAAAGATACATTAAAAAAAAACGAGAGTAACAAACATGGGTGAAAATACAGACCCGGCAGCGAAGTGGTTGTTGAGTGTCGCTTTTGAATCAGCTGATAATGGGCGGGAAAACCGCGCGCCAAAATGTGGGGCGGGAAAACAATGCGCCAAAATGTGGGGCGGGAAGAACGCGCGCCAAAATGTGGGGCGGGAGGAGACGGAGGCGAGACTAAAGGATTTTTACCTACAAATATTTTAGATTTGAAGTGAAGGTATTAAGTGAAGATGCTTGAATATCTTGACTTGAGATTTATGATGTTCCTTCAAGCAGTGTTATAAGGTGATGCATTTATTAAACATTAAGATCAACAACACTCCTATTGCTAAACATAATTAAACATTAAGATCAACAACACTCCTATTGCTAAACATAATTAAACATTAAGATCAACAACACTCCTATTGCTAAACATAATGAGGGCAAATTCCTGGGCCTTCACCTTGACAGCAGCCTGAAATTCAGCACTCATATCCAACACATAACAAAGAAAGTGTCCAAAACTGTGGGGATCCTCTCTAAGATACGTTATTATGTACCACAGTCAGCCCTACTCACACTATACTATTCACTCATCTATCCCTACCTCACATATGCCATTTGTGCTTGGGGATCAACAGCAATTACCCACTTAAAGCCAATAATAACCCAACAAAAAGCCGCAGTAAGAATTATCACGCAATCCAACACCCCCTCCCCACTCTTCAAAGAACTAAAATTACTCACTGTTCAGAACATCCATACTTACTACTCTGCAATCTACATTTATAGAACTATAAATTCCAACTTTAACCCTGAGCTAAAACACTTTCTTGACAGTTGTGACAGGACCCATAGACATAATACCAGACATAAACATCTCTTTGACATTCCCCGTGTCCGACTAAATCTATACAAAAATTCAACGTACATAAAAGGGCCTAAAATCTGGAACTCCCTGCCTGAAAACTCTAGAACTGCAGACACAACCTCCATTTTCAAAAGCACCGTTAAAAAACATCTTATCTCACCTACGCATCCCACCGGTAACTAACCACATGAAAACTACTTTATCTTGCACATATCCACAGCAAAATACACTTATTGATATCTGTGATTCCCCTTAATTTGCACATGACTGTAAACAAAATTCAAATACAACTATTGCTTCATAATTCTTAAGCTAGTCATAAGTTTGCCCAAGACACTCCAATATAACTGTATCATGCCAACACGTCACCATTTCCATTAATATATAAACTAATTGTTAAATTCTTAAATATTTTGAACTACCTCAATTTTGTAAACCTAGTTAATCACTACAATTATCTAACCTTAATACCAGTATAATTATTGTGTCACTTTAGAGTAAAATCTAGTATAAGACTGCCTGAAATGCCTAGGCATACCTAGGCATACTATTGGACTTCTTGTAATAATTATTTCATAAAATGTACAAATACCATAAAATATGTAAACCTCACTTTGTAATATTATCAGAAATAAAGTTGAATTGAATTGAATTGAATGTATTATAAGTGTGTTATTAGTATTATGATGTATTATAAGTGTGTTATTAGTGTTATCATGTATTATAAGTGTGTTATTAGTGTTATGATGTATTATAAGTGTGTTTATTAGTGTTATGATGCATTATAAGTGTGTTATTAGTGTTATGATGTATTATAAGTGTGCTATTAGTGTTATGATGTATTATAAGTGTGTTATTAGTGTTATGATGTATTATAAGTGTGTTATTAGTGTTATGATGTATTATAAGTGTGTTATTAGTGTTATGATGTATTATAAGTGTGTTATTAGTGTTATGATGTATTATAAGTGTTATTAGTGTTATGATGTATTATAAGTGTTATTAGTGTTATGATGTATTATAAGTGTGTTATTAGTGTTATGATGTATTATAAGTGTTATGTGTTATGATGTATTATAAGTGTGTTATTAGTGTTATGATGTATTATAAGTGTTATGTGTTATGATGTATTATAAGTGTTATGTGTTATGATGTATTATAAGTGTGTTATTAGTGTTATGATGTATTATAAGTGTTATTAGTGTTATGATGTATTATAAGTGTGTTATTAGTGTTATGATGTATTATAAGTGTTATGTGTCATGATGTATTATAAGTGTGTTATTAGTGTTAAGATGTATTATAAGTGTTATGTGTTATGATGTATTATAAGTGTTATGATGTATTATAAGTGTTATTAGTGTTATGATGTATTATAAGTGTGTAATTAGTGTTATGATGTATTATAAGTGTGTTATTAGTGTTATGATGTATTATAAGTGTTATGTGTTATAAGAACATAAGAACATAAGAAAGAAGGAACACTGCAGCAGGCCTACTGGCCCATGCGAGGCAGGTCCAAATCTCCAACGGCTTAAGCCAATGCCCCGACCCAGCCAGGTCAGGTTACATTCACTTAATTAAGGAAGGAGCACTGCATCTGACCTAGTAGCACAACCTAGTCAGGACCAATTCACACCCAACCGCACCCACTCATATAATTGTCCAGCCGACCACCTGGTCAGGTCACTTCCACTTAAGGAATTAGTACAGGTCAGGTTACATTCACTTAAGGAAGGAGCACTGCATCTGACCTAGTACAAGCTCACACCCATCCACACCCACTCATGTATTTATCTAACCTATTTTTAAAACTACACAACGTCTTAGCATCTATGACGGTACTCGGGAGTTTGTTCCACTCATCCACAACTCTATTACCAAACCAGTGCTTTCCTATATCCTTCCTGAATCTGAACTTTTCCAACTTGAAACCATTGCTGCGAGTCCTGTCTTGGTTGGATATTTTCAGCACGCTATTTACATCCCCTTTGTTTATTCCTGTTTTCCATTTGTACACCTCAATCATATCCCCCTAATTCTACGCCTTTCTAGAGAGTGCAGATTCAGGGCCCTCAGTCTATCCTCATAGGGAAGATTTCTGATACATGGGATCAACTTTGTCATCCTCCTCTGTACGTTTTCCAGTGCATTTATATCCATTCTGTAATACGGTGACCAGAACTGTGCAGCATAATCTAAATGAGGCCTAACCAAAGATATATAGAGTTGAAGAACAACCTGAGGACTTCTGTTATTTATACTTCTTGATATGAAGCCAAGGATTCTGTTAGCTTTATTGCGAACACTTATGCACTGTTGTCTAGGCTTCAGATTACTACTAACCAGAACTCCTAAATCCTTCTCGCAATTACAAGTAATAAGATCTATATTATTCAGCTTATATGTGGCATGGTTATTGTCCTGCCCAACATTTAGAACTTTGCATTTGTTTACATTAAACTGCATCTGCCACTTCTCCGACCACTGCATCAGTCTATTCAAATCATCCTGGAGTGCTCTAATGTCCTCGTTTGAATGAATTGGACGGCCTATTTTGGTGTCATCAGCAAATTTACTTATGCTACTATTTATTCCCTCATCTATGTCGTTTATGTAAATTGTAAACAACAGGGGCCCAAAACTGACCCCTGTGGAACACCGCTTGAGACACGCCCCCATTCTGATTTCTCTCCATTTATGCAAACTCTCTGCCGCCTATTAGTCAACCATGCCTCTACCCAGGAAAAATTTCTCCTCCTATTCCGTGTGCCTTAAGTTTCCTCAGTAGCCTCTGATGTGGAACTTTATCGAAAGCCTTACTGAAGTCCATATACACAATATCATATTCATTACCATGATCTACTTCCTCAAACACCTTAGTGAAAAAGTTAGTAAATTCTAAGACATGAACGCCCCTTTGTAAAACCGTGTTGAGATTCATTAATCAATTTATGCTTTTCAAGATGGCTACGAATTGCCTCGGCAATTATTGATTCCATAAATTTACCAACTATGGAGGTAAGGCTTATTGGTCTATAGTTCGAAGCTAAGGACCTGTCACCTGCCTTGTAAATAGGTATTACATTTGCCCTTTTCCACTTGTCTGGCACTATGCCAGTTTGTAGTGATATATTGAAAAGATTTGCCAAAGGTTTGCTAAGTTCCTCTTTACATTCCTTTAAAACTCTTGCAAACAGTTCATCAGGGCCTGGGGATTTGTTAGGTTTTAATTTCTCTATTTGTCTGAGGACCATGTCACTAGTTACCCCAATCGAGCATAGTCTGTTATCTTCCAGTTCTACATAATTTATTATTTCTGGAATTCTGCTAGTATCTTCCTGAGTAAAAACTGAGAGGAAGTAAGTATTGAAAATTTCACACATATCCTTATCACTGTCCGTGATCTGTCCTGAGTTACTCTTAAGTGGGCCTATCTTGTCCCTAATCTTACTTCTGTATACCTGAAAGAACCCTTTTGGGTTAGTCTTCGAATCCCTTGCGACCTTAGCCTCATAATCCCTTTTTGCTTTTCTTATTCCTTTTTTTATTTCTCTCTTTAATTGAAAATATTGATTTCTTATCTGTCCATCCCCTCTTTTGATACGCCTATATATGCCTCTCTTTTGACCAATGAGATGTTTTAATCTATTGTTCATCCATTTAGGATCATTTTTGTTAGATCTAATTTCCCTACTTATGATGTATTATAAGTGTGTTATTAGTGTTATGATGTATTATAAGTGTTATTAGTGTTATGATGTATTATAAGTGTGTAATTAGTGTTATGATGTATTATAAGTGTGTAATTAGTGTTATGATATATTATAAGTGTGTAATTAGTGTTATGAGTGTGTTATTAGTATTATGTTTTATCAGTGTTTTATTAGTATTACTATGTGATATGTGTTATTAGTGTTATGATTGTGTTATTAAGATGTTATCAGTGTGTTATGAGTATGGATAGAAAGAACTATTACCAAGTAAAAAGTAAAATTGGTGAATAAATTTGAGGTTATCAGTCCCTCAGTAAACAGTAAAAGTGGAGAGTAAGTTTGAGGTTATCAGTCCCTCAGTAAACAGTAAAAGTGGAGAGTAAGTTTGAGGTTATCAGTCCTCAGTAAACAGTAAAAGTGAAGAGTAAGTTTGAGGTTATCAGTCCTTCAGTAAACAGTAAAAGTGAAGTAAGTTTGAGGTTATCAGTCCCTCAGTAAACAGTAAAAGTGGAGAGTAAGTTTGAGGTTATCAGTCCTTCAGTAAACAGTAAAAGTGGAGAGTAAGTTTGAGGTTATCAGTCCCTCAGTAAACAGTAAAAGTGAAGAGTAAGTTTGAGGTTATCAGTCCTTCAGTAAACAGTAAAAGTGGAGAGTAAGTTTGAGGTTATCAGTCCCTCAGTCTTGATGGATAAATACCTAATACCAAGTATAGATACCCAAGTCTTGCACGTGTGTATTATCAAGATAAATAATAATTTCGTTTAGTGGGAGGCGAGATTTAGGTGGAGAGAGCAAACTGGAAGTATATCCCAAGGCGGGTACCACACCTTTATGGTATTGAGAGTTATCTTTATTATCTCGCAGGACGTAGGTGGCTTAAAAGATTTTTGTAGCCAGGAACCCAGTTAATATTGTCTGGGGGAAGTTACATTATCAGTGGTGGTGGTGTTAACAATGTCTGGGTAACATTATTAGTGGTGGTGGTGTTAACAATGTCTGGGTAACATTATTAGTGGTGGTGGTGTTAACAATGTCTGGGTAACATTATCAGTGGTGGTGGTGTTAACAATGTCTGGGTAACATTATTAGTGGTGGTGGTGTTAACAATGTCTGGGTTACATTATTAGTGGTGGTGGTGTTAACAATGTCTGGGTTACATTATTAGTGGTGGTGGTGTTAACAATATCTGGGTAACATTATTAGTGGTGGTGGTGTTAACAATGTCTGGGTAACATTATTAGTGGTGGTGGTGTTAACAATGTCTGGGTTACATTATTAGTGGTGGTGGT
>WNWK01013812.1:0-53844 GCA_009830355.1 Cherax destructor | reverse complement strand
GTGGGTAGTTGTCTCAGTAGCGTGGGTAGTTGTCTCAGTAGCGTGGTAGTTGTCTCAGTAGCGTGGGTAGTTGTCTCAGTAGCGTGGTAGTTGTCTCAGTAGCGTGGGTAGTGTCTCAGTAGCGTGGGTAGTTGTCTCAGTAGCGTGGGTAGTTGTCTCAGTAGCGGGGTAGTTGTCTCGGGGTGAGTTGTCGAGCGTGTAGTTGTCTCAGCAGCGTGGTAGTTGTCTCAGTAGCGTGGGTAGTTGTCTCAGTAGCGTGGGTAGTTGTCTCAGTAGCGTGGTTAGTTGTCTCAGTAGCGTGGGTAGTTGTCTCAGTAGCGTGGTAGTTGTCTCAGCTAGTGTCGTGGGGTAGTTGTCTCAGTAGCGTGGTTAGTCTAGTCTCAGTAGCGTGGGTAGTTGTCTCAGTAGCGTGGGTAGTTGTCTCAGTAGCGTGGGTAGTTGTCTCAGTAGCGTGGGTAGTTGTCTCAGTAGCGTGGGTAGTTGTCTCAGTAGCGTGGGTAGTTGTCTCAGTAGCGTGGGTAGTTGTCTCAGTAGCGTGGGTAGTTGTCTCAGTAGCGTGGTAGTTGTCTCAGTAGCGTGGGTAGTTGTCTCAGTAGCGTGGGTAGTTGTCTCAGTAGCGTGGGTAGTTGTCTCAGTAGCGTGGTGTGCGTAGCTTGTCTCAGTAGCGTGGTAGTTGTCTCAGTAGCGTGGGTAGTTGTCTCAGTAGCGTGGGTAGTTGTCTCAGTAGCGTGGTAGTTGTCTCAGTAGCGTGGGTAGTTGTCTCAGTAGCGTGGGTTAGTTGTCTCAGTAGCGTGGGTAGTTGTCTCAGTAGCGTGGTAGTTGTCTCAGTAGCGTGGTTAGTTGTCTCAGTAGCGTGGGTAGTTGTCTCAGTAGCGTGGGTAGTTGTCTCAGTAGCGTGGGTAGTTGTCTCAGTAGCGTGGTTAGTTGTCTCAGTAGCGTGGGTAGTTGTCTCAGTAGCGTGGTTAGTTGTCTCAGTAGCGTGGGTAGTTGTCTCAGTAGCGTGGGTAGTTGTCTCACTAGCGTGGTTAGTTGTCTCAGTAGCGTGGGTAGTAATCTCAGTAGCGTGGGTAGTTGTCTCAGTAGCGTGGGTAGTTGTCTCAGTAGCGTGGGTAGTTGTCTCAGTAGCGTGGGTAGTTGTCTCAGTACGTGGGTAGTTGTCTCAGTAGCGTGGGTAGTTGTCTCAGTAGCGTGGGTAGTTGTCTCAGTAGCGTGGGTAGTTGTCTCAGTAGCGTGGGTAGTTGTCCTGCAGTAGCGTGGGTAGTTGTATCAGTAGCGTGGTTAGTTGTCTCAGTAGCGTGGGTAGTTGTCTCAGTAGCGTGGGTAGTTGTCTCAGCTAGTTCGTGGGGTAGTTGTCTCAGTAGCGTGGGTAGTTGTCTCAGTAGCGTGGTTAGTTGTCTCAGCGTGGGCAGTGGGTAGTTGTCTCAGTAGCGTGGTTAGTTGTCTCAGTAGCGTGGGGTAGTTGTCTCAGTAGCGTGGGTAGTTGTCTCAGTAGCGTGGGTAGTTGTCTCAGTAGCGTGGGTAGTTGTGTCAGTAGCGTGGGTAGTTGTCTCAGTAGCGTGGGTAGTTGTCTCAGTAGCGTGGTTAGTTGTCTCAGTAGCGTGGGTAGTTGTCTCAGTAGCGTGGGTAGTTGTCTCAGTAGCGTTGGTAGTTGTCTCAGTAGCGTGGGTAGTTGTCTCAGTAGCGTGGGTAGTTGTCTCAGTAGCGTGGGTAGTTGTCTCAGTAGCGTGGGTAGTTGTCTCAGTAGCGTGGGTAGTTGTCTCAGTAGCGTGGTTAGTTGTCTCAGTAGCGTGGGTAGTTGTCTCAGTAGCGTGGGTAGTTGTCTCAGTAGCGTGGTTAGTTGTCTCAGTAGCGTGGGTAGTTGTCTCAGTAGCGTGGGTAGTTGTCTCAGTAGCGTGGGTAGTTGTCTCCGTAGCGTGGTTAGTTGTCTCAGTAGCGTGGGTAGCGGTCTCAGTAGCGTGGTTAGTTGTCTCAGTAGCGTGGGTAGTTGTCTCAGTAGCGTGGTTAGTTGTCTCAGTAGCGTGGGTAGTTGTCTCAGTAGCGTGGTTAGTTGTCTCAGTAGCGTGGGTAGTTGTCTCAGTAGCGTGGGTAGTTGTCTCAGTAGCGTGGTTAGTTGTCTCAGTAGCGTGGGTAGTTGTCTCAGCAGCGTGGGTAGTTATCTCAGTAGCGTGGGTAGTTGTCTCAGTAGCGTGGGTAGTTGTCTCAGTAGCGTGGTTAGTTGTCTCAGTAGCGTGGGTAGTTGTCTCAGTAGCGTGGGTAGTTGTCTCAGTAGCGTGGGTAGCTGTCTCAATAGCGTGGTTAGTTGTCTCAGTAGCGTGGGTAGTTGTCTCAGTAGCGTGGGTAGTTGTCTCAGTAGCGTGGTTAGTTGTCTCAGTAGCGTGGGTAGTTATCTCAGTAGCGTGGGTAGTTGTCTCAGTAGCGTGGGTAGTTGTCTCAGTAGCGTGGGTAGTTGTCTCAGTAGCGTGGGTAGTTGTCTCAGTAGCGTGGGTAGTTGTCTCAGTAGCGTGGGTAGTTGTCTCAGTTGCGTGGTTAGTTGTCTCAGTAGCGTGGGTAGTTGTCTCAGTAGCGTGGGTAGTTGTCTCAGTAGCGTGGGTAGTTGTCTCAGTAGCGTGGGTAGTTGTCTCAGTAGCGTGGTTAGTTGTCTCAGTAGCGTGGGTAGTTGTCTCAGTAGCGTGGGTAGTTGTCTCAGTAGCGTGGTTAGTTGTCTCAGTAGCGTGGGTAGTTGTCACAGTAGCGTGGGTAGTTGTCACAGTAGCGTGGGTAGTTGTCCCTCAGCTTAGGTGAAAGTGTTCGCCATTCACCATCGTAGTCTTGATGAGCATTTATCTTCCTGCTGCTTCTTCAGATTCATCAACACTACTCTGGTTAACACCTTCATCTAGGACCCCAGAGGTCGGGGATCCGGGGTAAATTACCCTAAATGGGGTAAAAATTAAATTTCACAAAAAATATTGTTTAATAAGCGATGAAAATTATGAAACTTTTATTTTATTCAAACAAATAAATTTTAGTTTCTTAATAAAATTAATAATCATTAACCTAAAAACAAAGTACAGAAATCGATTGAAGCCGAAGACAGTACCCAAATTGCTCTGACATCAAAAAACCATAATTTTGATGTTGTATAGAAAATAAAACATCTTATATTAAGTTTGTCTGTTACTATGTTTTATTTCGTGCAGTTTATTTTTCACTTTCTTATTTTGTTGATTTTGTGTTCTATTTCTAAAGTTGTTTTATCTGTATTCTCCGTACAAATGGATTTAATAAAATATTTTGAATTTGAATGCGACTTGTGTTTACCCGATTCAATGGACTTTCAAGTCTAGTGGGGAATTTCGTTGTACACAAATTTCTTTTGGGATAATACCCAAAAAAAAGTTCGTGCCGAATAAGTAAAACTGGTCAATTAGCAAGAACTCATTTAAAATTAAGTCCTTTTTTAAAAAAATTATCTTATACTTAATAATGTTGTACCAAAAGTACCTTAGAAAACTTAACTAACCTTATTATAACAAGCGCAATTTAATTTAGCCTAATCCAACTAAATATATTTTAGATAAGTTTACAATAATTTAATAATAAACAAACACAATGAAATATTTTTTTTTTTGGTTAGGTTCAGAATGATATTTGAGAAAAAATTATTGCATTCACAAATTTTCGCTTGCCTTATATATATATATATATATATATATATATATATATATATATATATATATATATATATATATATATATATATATATATATATATATATATATATATATATATATATATATATATATATATATATATATATAGCAAGACAACCACTATGAAAAAATAGAGGAATTCCAAGCGCTTTCGTTTTTATGAGAATTATTCTTCAGAAACATATTGAAATTACTAAAATACAGGAGAAAGAAGCATTCAAAATATTGAGAAACAAAAATACTCCTTTTATCAAGCTATTCCATCAGAATGGCAACATAGTATGTTGGATCATTGCTATAATAAACTCAGAAGAATTTGTAATAATCTCAAAAACAAACTACAAAGAAAATTAGATAATTTAATTGAAAATAGTGATTGGACTAAGCACTCTAATAACAATTTTGTAATTAACTTATCAGATGAAATATTAGATAAAAATACAACTGCTGCTCTTGGTTTCGGTTTAAGTTTTGCAACTTCAAAAACTTAATAATGTTGAAATTGCAAAAGCCTTTTGTAATTTAGAAAAATCCTCTGATTTATCCGCTGATGAAATTAATATTAGTAAGGGGATGGTATATAGCTCAATGTTAAAACAAAATATTCCCAATTGCCCTCAAAGATTTTTTAAGTCTTATGATTCACTTTTGAATAATAAAAATTTGCGTCTTACTAAAGCAGATAAAATAAATGCAATTGTAATTATGAAAGAAACCGATTACCAAGATAAAATGAATAACCTCCTAGATGATTTTGAAACCTATTCTAAACTTAGAAAGAATCCCTTAGAAACTGTTAACAGCAATTTCAATAAAACAATAAAACATCTATTGAAGGGCAAAGATGAATTAATTAAAAATTTACTTCTACTAATCCATCTTTACCTTATATGTATGGATTAATAAAAACACACAAACCTGGTAATCCTGTTAGACCAATTATTAGCTCTATAGGTTCAGTTTCTTATAAACTTTCTAAATGGCTTGTTGATATTTTGAGCCCAATTGTTGGAAAAATTTCTAATTTAAATGTTAAAAACAACTTAGATTTAGTTGATAAATTAAGCACCTTGACTAATTTAAATGATTTCAATATGGTTAGTTTTGATGTTACCTCCTTGTTTACAAAAGTTCCAGTTGATGATTTACTAAGTTTCTTATCTGAAGAACTGGTTAATTATGATTTACCATTGCCAGTTCCTACTATCATTAAACTTATTAAACTTTGTATTGTTGATGCAAAATTTGTATTTAATGATGAGTTTTACACACAGAAGTTTGGTATGGCAATGGGCAATCCTCTTTCACCTGTTCTTAGTAACTTATATATGGAATTTTTCGAAACAAGATTGCTTAACACTATCCTTCCCAATAGAGCTAAGTGGTATAGATATGTTGATGATATTTTGTGCCTTATGCCTAAGAATGTAGACATAAACCATTTCCTTGTTAAATTAAATAGCTTAGCTCATTCTATAAATTTTAATGTTGAATTCGAAGTAAATAACTCATTGCCCTTCCTAGATGTTTTTATTATTAAGGGTAACATTGATTTTAAATTTAAAATTTACAGAAAACCTACAAATAATTGTTCCTATGTACACTATTACTCTTCACATCAAGATAGAGTTAAAGTGTCGGTTTTTCTTCAATGTTTTTGAGAGCTTTACGTATTTGTAGTCTAGAGTTCATAGATGAAGAAATCTCTAAAATTTATGAAATAGCTAATGATTTAAAATACCCTAGAAACATAATTGATAAATCTTTTAAAATAGCTAGGAATACTTTTACAATCCCAAAAGGGACAACCAACCTTATTCAACCAAAAATATGTTGGTTCTCCTTACCATGAAAACTTGGTTGATATGCCTTCCTTTCTTAAGAATTTTAATATCAAAGTTGTATTTAAAAATCTTGATACAGTAAAAAGACTTTTGATAAAAATTCCCCCAAAATGCTGACGGATGTGTCTATAAGATTCCCTGTAAAATATGCGATAAAGTTTATTATGGTCAAACTGGTAAAAGTCTTGAACTAAGATTAAAACAACATAAATATAGCATTAGAACTGGACAAGATTCTAATGCTCTATTTATTCATGTGAGAGACTTTAACCATCCAATTGATTTTCAAAATGCTGAGAAGGTTGTATCAAGCAAGTCCATGGTTGAGAGGAATATAATAGAATCATGTTTCATTAAAAGCAGTTTTGAAAATAATATGAATATTTCTTTTGGTTTATATAAATTGGATTCTTTTATAATTAATAAAATTTGGGAAGAATTTAATGATAAATTGGACTAATCTTAATTCTTGGGAAGAGTTTCAGGTCCTTTCTTGTTTTTCCTCTTCACAGAGTCGTGAGATGTTACGCTACTGTGAGGTGTAGTCTTTGTTAGTGTGATGTGACTGTGAGGTGTAGTCTTGCCCCTTATATAAGTCCTCTTGTCATGTTTCCTTTTATAGTTCCTTGATAATGTGAGTAGTCACGAAAGCGCTTGGAATTCCTCTATTTTTTCATAGTGGTTGTCTTGCATATTCTGATATCACCTGATTACTGTGATCTTTTTGCATATATATATATATATATATATATATATATGTCGTGCCGATTAGGTAAAACTAGTCAATTAGCAAGAACTCATCTAAAATTAAGTCCTTTCTAAAATTTTCTCTTATACGTTTAAAGATATATTTTTTTCATTTATGTTAATGTAAGAATTTATAATTTTGTACCAAGAGAAACTTTGAAAACCTACCTAACCTTATTACAACAAGCGCAATTTAATTTAGCCTAACCCAACTAAATATATTTTAGATACGTTAACAATAATTTAATAATAAACAAACACAATGAAATATATTTTTTTCGTTTTGTTCAGAATGATTTTGGCGAAATTATTGCATACACAAATTTTCACTTGTCTTATATGGCAAGGTGAGCGTTGCTATTTAAGCCAAAATCGCAACTTTTACCTAATCGGCACAACATATATATATATACTGTATATATATATATATATATATATATATATATATATATATATATATATATATATATATATATATATATATATATATATATATATATATAAACAGACAACTGCATAAATGAGACACACGCGTAGCCTTTGGAAACTTTTATTATACTAGAAACAAAAGTTCGAGGTGAGAGAAACGTATCCAAACGAAAGTTTCTAAGTGTTCAAAAGTGTTTTTTTCTTCTCATTTATGCTTAATCTCTTTGGACCAGTATAATGAAAATTTATTGTTTAGTTTACTAGCTCTTTACGCAATACTGATGGAATTCTTACGCAACACTAGTAAAAAAAAAAGTCTTAAGCAACACTGAAGTTTTTTAAACAACAGTGGAAAAAAAATGTTCTACTTAAAAGTGTTAGTTTCATTGAACGTGAAAGTAAACAATGGGAACTAATTTGAAATTAGCATTTATTCTTTCTCACTCTTCAAGGGTAGAGAAGAGGTATCTCGATTCAAGGAAGAGGAGCTATCGTACTTCCCTCCTATCAAACCTGACTGAATCTCATTTCCCAGCAACTGTACGAGTCCTACGGTTTTAACTCTTCCCTGTGAATATGATACTACTACTGCTACTACGACTGCTATTACTACTACTATAATTACTACTACTAGTATTCTACAACTACTACTACTACGACTGCTACAGCTACTACTCCTACTCCTACTACTACTACTACTCCTACTACTACGACTGCTACTACTACTACTAGTATGACTGCTACTAATGCTATTACTACTACTACTAGTATGACTGCTACTAATGCTATTACTACTACCGCTATTACTACTACTATTACTACTACTACTATCGCTACTACTTCTACTGCTACTACTACTGCTGCTACTATTACAACTACTGCTACTACTTCTACTACTACTACTACTACTACTACTACTACTACTACTACTACTACTGCTACTACTTCTACTACTACTACTACTACTACTACTACTACTACTACTAATAATAATAATAATAATAATAATAATAATAATAATAATAATAATAATAATCCTCTTAGCATGTTTTAGATAATAAAGAAGTGTGACACTTTAATTATAAAATGCTTTTAGTTAGGATGAAAAAGGAAATTAACATTATAATTACAACGAATTTTAATAAATATCTGCAGTATAATCTAAACATTTTGTTAATCCCTGTTCCTAATCCAAACAAATGTGTATTCAAGGATATTCGTAGTCCAGTTTGCTCTTTCCAAATTAGTATTCCTTATCCAAAGAGATTGCTCCACTCAACACATTCTGAATACAAAAACACTGTTTCTGTCAACAAATTTCTAATCCAAATTTCTCCTCTCGCATTTCTCATCTAATTTGCAGCTTTCAACTCATTCCTAATCCAAACGGTTTGCAGCTTTCAGCACATTCCTAATCCCAAAATAAGATTGCTTCTTTCAACACATTCTTAATCCAAACAGATTGCTCATTCCAACCCATTCCCAATCCAAACACAATGCTTCTTTCAACACATTTCCAATCCAAACACAATGCTTCTTTCAACACATTTCCAATCCAAACACAATGCTTCTTTCAACACATTTCCAATCCAAACACAATGCTTCTTTCAACACATTTCCAATCCAAACACAATGCTTCTTTCAACACATTTCCAATCCAAACACAATGCTTCTTTCAACACATTTCCAATCCAAACACAATGCTTCTTTCAACACATTTCCAATCCAAACACAATGCTTCTTTCAACACATTCTCAATCCAAACACAAAGTTTATTCAACACATTCTTTATCTAAACACCTTGCTCATTCCAACTCACTCCTAACCTCAAATTTTCCTTCAGAGGGATTAATTCTCCCTGTAATTAGCTAAATGGTTAATTGCCTCAGTTTTTGCAATAATTAAAGGTATATAATCCCCAGGGGAGGTGGACAAATTACCAGCAGCCAGGTGAGCTCTTACGCTAATTACCTTCACCTCTCGGAGGGTGCCATCAGCTGGTTGAGGACTCGATGCTGAACTGTGCCATCAAGATAGCAACTGTGCCATCAAGATGGCAACTGTGTCAACAAGACGGCAACTGTGCCAACAAGATGGCAACTGTGCCACCAAGATGGCAACTGTGGCAACAAGAAGGCAACTGTGGCAACAAGATGGTAACTGTGCCATCAAGATGGCAAGTGTGTCAACAAGAAAGTAACTGTGTCAACAAGAAGGCAACTGTGTCAACAAGATTGTAACTGTGTCAATAAGATAGTAACTGTGTCAACAAGATGGCAACTATGTCAACAAGATAGTAACTGTGCCAACAAGATAGTAAATGTGCTAACAAGATGGTCACTTTTTAGACAGGAGGAATATTCCGGGTAAAGGTTCACTTTTAGACAGAAGGAATATTCCGTGTAAAGGTCATTTTTAGACAGAAGGAATATTCCAGGTAAAGGTCACTTTTAAGACAAGAGGAATATTTGAGAGGAAGATCAATTTGAGACTGGAGAAATTTAAGTACAAAATGGCACTTTGAGACTGTTACTAGGAATTTTAGGAGTCTAAGGTCACTTTTAGAATATCGGAGGTCACTTTTACAATCAAGTGGAATATTCAAGGTAAACGTTACTCTGAGGCAGGAGGAATATTCTAAGTAAAGGTCAGTTTGACCTCTAGTATACCAGCAGCTAGTATAACACCACCGTCATTCCTGACACTACGAGTGTCATCCCTATCACAATGAGTGTCATCCCTGACACGATGACAGTGTGATGCCTGACACAATGAGTGTCATCCCTGACACAATGAGTGTCATCCCTGAGACTATGACAGTGTCATCCCTGACACAATGAGTGTCATCCCTGAGACTATGACATTGTCATCCTGAGACTATGACAGTGTCATCCCTGATACTATGACAGTATCATCCCTGAGACTATGACTGTCATCCCTGACACAATGAGCGTCATCCCTGGCACAATGAGTGTCATCCCTGGCACAATGAGTGTCATCCCTGAGACTATGACAGTGTCATCCCTGAGACAATGATAGTGTCATCCCTGAGACTATGACAGTATAATTCCTGAGACTATGACAGTGTCATCCCTGAGACTATGACAGTGTCATCCCTGAGACTATGACAGTGTCATCCCTGAGACTATGACAGTATCGTCCCTGAGACTATGACAGTGTCATCCCTGACACGATGACAGTGTCATCCCTGACACGATGACAGTGTCATCCCTGACACGATGACAGTGTCATCCCTGACAAGGCAACAGCAACATTATCATTGTTATATTAAGTCAATATAATCAGGTTTGATGCGAGGAAGGGGAGAGTAGCGCCAACACCTTGGATCAACAGACCCTAAATGGCAAGGTAGCATAATTTTCTTTCCATAACATTGGGGTGAGAGAGATGAGATAGAGTATTGACGTTTAATGAGAGAGATTTCTTATTTTCTCACTGGGAAGATTTTAAAAAATAAAGACGGACACAATATAAAAAATCTTAAGATTCTATATAACATCAAATAAGTACACAACTCTAGCTTGCCTATATTAAACATCTCTCTCTCTCTCTCTCTCTCTCTCTCTCTCTCTCTCTCTCTCTCTCTCTCTCTCTCTCTCTCCCTCTCTCTGAGCTTTTTCATAAGCATAATTAAAAAATTCCACCTTTACTCAAAGAGATAGCAAGAATTAAAATTAATTATACTTCAGTGTTTTGAGTTACAAATTTTACATAATTTGACCATCCAAGCTAGGCAAAACACGATTATTATTTTATAATTAAATATATATATATATATATATATATATATATATATATATATATATATTGATACAACGGTAACAATATGTCCCTGTCTTGCGATGTCTAGGGTCGGGTAGGGGCAGCATCGACACTGAATCTACACTGCAGTTTAATCGAGGATTTACTCGTGCTAGGTCTTGGAGTCTGGTGTGGGCAATTCGCTGTACTACATTGCGCTTGATCACCGGTATCCATCAGTTAGTCGTTCAGTCAGTTAGTCAGTCGATCAGTGACTCAATCAGTAAGAGCCAGTCAGTCAGGACTTCGTGTCTGACACTCGTGTATTTTGGTCTTGTTGATTGTGGTGTTATCCTGCGCTCTGAGCCTTGCGAAAGGTGTTGTCAGCGTTAAGGCTTCATATACTGCCAAAAAACGATGTTTGTACTTGCATTTCTTGGCAAACAGTATTCTGGGGATTTATCTAAGGTCTCAGCAATCACGGGAACAAAACACACTCCTGCAATGTACCTTTATTAGTAAATACAGATAACTCTTGACTACACGTGTTATTCAAGCCATGATATACCTGAGCTAAAAATGCATTACATCACACACACACATTACATATACATATACGTATATATATATATATATATATATATATATATATATATATATATATATATATATATATATATATATATATATATATATATATATATATAGGATGGGTCCACCTCTGGTGTCAATTGTGGGACCCATTGCCTCGGAGAAGTGGATAAAAAGACTTCAAGGAAGAATATTTAGATTTCTTTCTGAAGCCATTTGAATATTCCACTTCCCCTACCACTCCATCTTTTTTTTTTTATACAAACTTTATTTCAAGACAAAATACAAAATACAATGGGGAGTAAAACAACATAGATAACAACTCAGAGCTACATGTCAAATACTTCGTCCAACTCCCCGGCAGTGGGCCGCGTATATATATATATATATATATATATATATATATGTCGTGCCGATTAGGTAAAACTGGTCAATTAGCAAGAACTCATCTAAAATTAAGTCCTTTCTAAAAAAATTTCATATACGTTTAAAGATATATTTTTTTCATTTATGTTAATGTAAGAATTTATAATTTTGTACCAAGAGAAACTTTGAAAACCTACTAACCTTATTACAACAAACGCAATTTAATTTAGCCTAACCCAACTAAATATATTTTAGATACGTTAACATTAATTTAATAATAAACAAACACAATGAAATATATTTTTCGTTATGTTCAGAATGATTTTGGCGAAATTATTGCATACACAAATTTTCACTTGTCTTATATGGCAAGGTGAGCGTTGCTATTTATAGCTCTAAAATCGCAAGTTTTACCTAATCGGCACGACATATATATATATATATATATATATATATATATATATATATATATGTCGTGCCGATTAGGTAAAACTTGCGATTTTGGCTTATATAGCAACGCTCACCTTGCCATATAAGACAAGTGAAAATTTGTGTATGCAATAATTTCGCCAAAATCATTCTGAACATAACGAAAAAAATATATTTCATTGTGTTTGTTTATTATTAAATTAATGTTAACATATCTAAAATATATTTAGTTGGGTTAGGCTAAATTAAATTGCGTTTGTTGTAATAAGGTTAGGTAGGTTTTCAAAGTTTCTCTTGGTACAAAATTATAAATTCTTACATTAACACAAATGAAAAAAATACATCTTTAAACGTATAAGAGAAAATTTTAGAAAGGACTTAATTTTAGATGAGTTCTTGCTAATTGACCAGTTTTACCTAATCGGCACGACATATATATATAGAAAGGACTTAATTTTAGATGAGTTCTTGCTAATTGACCAGTTTTACCTAATCGGCACGACATATATATATATATATATATATATATATATATATATATATATATTGTGTCGATTAGGTATAAACTGGTCAATTAGCAAGAACTCATCTAAAATTAAGTCCTTTCTAAAATTTTCTCTTATACGTTTAAAGATATATTTTTTTCATTTATGTTAATGTAAGAATTTATAATTTTGTACCAAGAGAAACTTTGAAAACCTACCTAACCTTATTACAACAAGCGCAATTTAATTTAGCCTAACCCAACTAAATATATTTTAGATACGTTAACATTAATTTAATAATAATGAAACACAATGAAATATATATTTTTCGTTATGTTCAGAATGATTTTGGCGAAAATATTGCATACACAAATTTTCACTTGTCTTATATGGCAAGGTGAGCGTTGCTATTTAAGCCAAAATCGCAAGTTTTACCTAATCGGCACGACATATATATATATATATATATATATGCAAGACAAGCCACGGGGGGTGGAAATCTTTAGCTCAAGTACTTTCACACTTCTCAGTGCGTCATCAGGAGCTATGCAAAGTTGCAAGGCAACAACTGAAGAGTGAGGGGAAGTTTTTCCTCAGAGTAACGCAGTACGGGTTTAACACCTGCCGCAGCCTCTCTGAATGTGAGCCAACGGTTTGGTACCACCCCGCACCACCATTCCCCTCCCCCTCATTTGGGGTAGGTCTCCTATCCCATATACATACACACACACACACACACACACACACATATATATATATATGTCGTGCCGATTAGGTAAAACTTGCGATTTTGGCTTAAATAGCAACGCTCTTCTTGCCATATAAGACAAGCGAAAATTTGTGTATGTAATAATTTCGCAAAAATCATTCTGAACCTAAAGAAAAAAATATATTTCATTGTGTTTGTTTATTATTAAATTATTGTTAACGTATCTAAAATATATTTAGTTGGGTTAGGCTAAATTAAATTGCGCTTGTTGTTATAAGGTTAGGTAGGTTTTCAAAGTTTCTCTTGGTACAAAATTAAAAAATTTTACATTAACATAAATTAAAAAAATATATCTTTAAACGTATAAAATAAAATTTTAGAAAGGACTTAATTTTAAATGAGTTCTTGCTAATTGACCAGTTTTACCTAATCGGCACGACATATATATATATATATATATATATATATATATATATATATATATATATATATATATATATATATATATATATATATATATATATATATATATATATATATATATTATGCAAAGAAACCACACACCGGGGGGATTTGAATGACAGCTCTAGGCCTTTCGTGTTGCAATCAATACGTCATTAGGAGCTTTCAATGTCGCAGATAAAAGGTGGAATTCCAAGCAAATACATTCAGAGGAAGCGTCTTTCCTTGAATGAGGGTGGAGGGAGGCAGAAGGCGATAAGTGCCCCAAGCATACCAATCGCCAGTGCCTAGCGCCCCGTGCCAGAAAGATTGACTATTAAAGCATTAGAAGACACCCAGCCCACAAGCACTGATATTGTAGTAGTAACCTCACGAACGTAATATGACAAATATAAAAAATTTGGTCATACTTTGATATGCCGACCTAGCCGATGACTGTTAATCAGTTCCTCATTACCTCTCAGTAAGGTTCTAAGATGTTTATTAAACTTACTTTTGAGATAGTTACAAAGGGGCACTTAAGTTTCCCCAGTCTTCTAATAACATGTTCATTTTTCCTCTATAATCTATCTTGTCCATAATTACTATCTCATTTACTTTGTCTGCTTTCGTAAGGTGAAGTTTAGGATCTTTCTTTAATTCATGGTATGACACAACAGATCTTTGAGGACAATTTTGTTCCACTGGTTTGAACAAAGCCCCGTGTAACATGCCTTTGTAAATGTTGAACCTTTCAGGGGACAGGTCCCCTTGTTTTTCCAGATTGTTTTGCGTTTTGTATCGCTTGTTCGCGATTATTACATAACATGAATATCATCGTAACCACTTCTAATAAAAGGAGAAATGAGTAGTGATTCCCCCTAGTGATACCGCGTCTCTTCCTCACATCTTCACACTCGGTCTTTGAACATTTAAAAATACCAACATTTAGCATTTTAAGGTTCAGACTTAAACCTCGAGGTTCGTTGAAGGTTTACACTCAGTCTTTGAGGATCACACTTGCTCACCCTCGACATCCGCTCGGAAAGCGGAAAGTTGTTTATATTTTTTGGGTGACAAACAAGTCAACATTTATACTTGCCTTGTTTTTCATGTGTATTTTTACCCACGAATGAATTAACATTGTAATGAGATCGGACATTATGGAGGATGTAATTATGTTCAGTCTAGCCTCATAATGAGACCGTGGGGGTAATTAGTACCATTATAAAGCAGTGTCGACACGTCCTGTACTGGAATATTACAAACAGGTGACTGGACGCGTGGCACAACACACGTTTCAACGCTCGACGTGCTTACATAATTTAGGTTGGGTAATGTTTGTCTGGACTCGTCTATTTTTGCTGATCTCTGGCTGCCGGGGGTCGAGTCTCGGCTCCTGGCTCTGCTTCTTAAGTTACTCGCAAACGGGTACACTCTATTCCTGGCTTCACTGCAGCCATGAAATATTTATTCATAAAACTGTGTAAAGGTTCTCCGTCCATCAATTCTTCATCAATTTAGAAAAGGCTGAAGCAGCTCCTTTCTTTCAATTGCTATGTCTCTGCCCTTTTAAGTCCTCCCTCCTAGTTCTCTTCCAGTGTTCTAAGGTTTAATAATTTTATTTCTTCTACCTTCGTACTTGTTCTTATCTCAGAGACTAATCTCGTAGTTAAATTCTGGACTCTACATATTTTGAGACTTTTATCTGACGAAGTATGTATAGCGTTCTGACGCTATGCAGGTGCGAATATGCCTCTGGAGATTTCTTGTCGTTTTATTCTGGTAATTTTGCAGGCTTTTTCCTCTCCCCTGCCTGTACTCCGTATCTGGTCTTCTCTCTCTCTCTCTCTCTTTTCTAAGGTTGGAATCCACTCTCTCTCTTTCTCTCTTATCATTCCCTTTATTCTTATCTGAATTGAACCGGCTGCTATAAACTCACTCGTTTTCCAAACGTTCAGTAAATTTTTCCCTTTACAATGCAGTGTTATTTATCAGAAGCTGTCGCTAATGTTTTTGTTTATCCCCCCACAGTGTTTTCCAATGCATTCATTTCATTTGACAAATAAGCCTTTTCTTTTTCGTTTAACGTATGATAACCCTTCAAGCAGAGATGACGGTCCCCTGGATGCTGGTGGTGATCTCTTAACTGACATGGAACTACGATTCCTTTACCTCTGATCAAACCGGATTGTTGCTCACTTCTACTTGACTCATTCAGGTTAACGCAATAATTATTTTCACCATCCAAGCAGGGAAAAACATGATACATTTGGAGGGAAGACGGGGTGGAGGTCGTCCTTGCAAAGGATGGTAGGAGGGGGTAAAGGAGGTTTTGTGTGCAAGGGGCTTAGACATACAGCAGTCATGTGTGAGCGTGCTAGATAGGAGTGAGTGGAGACAAATGGTTTATGGGACTTAAGCTGTTGGAGGGTGAGCAGGGTAATACTTTGTGAAGGGATTCAGGGAAACCGGTTAGCCGGACTTGAGTCATGGAGGTGGGAAGGACAGTGCCTGCACTCTAAAGGAGAGGTTTTGGGATATTTGCTGATTAGAGGAGCATCAGCGTATGCACTCCTCTGGCGAGACAGTGATAATGCAAATGATGGTGAAAGTGTTTCTTTTTCGGGTCACCTTCCTCGGTGATAGACGGCCAGAGTGTTAATATATATATATATTATGTATGTGTGTGATATATATATATATATATATATATATATATATATATATATATATATATATATATATATATATGTATATATATATATATATATATGCAAAAAGATCACAGTAATCAGGTGATATCAGAATATGCAAGACAACCACTATGAAAATAGAGAATTCCAAGCGCTTCGTGACTACTCACATTATCAAGGAACTAGTTCCTTGATAATGTGAGTAGTCACGAAGCGCTTAATTCTCTATTTTTCATAGTGTTGTCTTGCATATATATATATATATATATATATATGCAAAAAAATAACAGAAAACATGTGATATCAAAACATGCAAGACAACCACTATGAAAAAATAGAAGAATTCCAAGCGCATTCGTGATTACTCACATTATCAAGGAACTATGATAATAGTTGATAATGTGAGTAATCACGAAAGCGTTGGAATATATATATATATATATATATATATATATATATATATATATATATATATATATATATATATATATATATATATATATATATATATATATATATATATATATATCTTTCTTCTTCTTTCAACACGTCGGCCGTTTCCCACCGAAGCATGGTGGCCCAAAAAGAAAAACGAAAGTTTCTCCTTTTACATTTAGTAATATATACAGGAGAATATTATTTCCAATAAAAAAAAACATAATTGAAAATCGATAATAAAAGCTCTTTTTTTTTTTTTTTTCTTCAATAAAGAGTAATTTATTTCATGTTTAATATATTCCAACCAACCGTTCACTATATTTATCTGTCTCTTATCAGTATGAATGTAATTCTCAGTGCAGAGATTTGACTGGTCGCAACCAGCACTTTTTACCTACATCGTAACAATGTTATATGTAACTTTGAAAGTGTGTTTATGTCTGCTATCTGTATCTTTGAAAGTGTGTTTATGTCTGCTATCAGTATCTTTGAAAGTGTGTTTAAGTCTGTTATCTGTATCTTTGAAAGTGTGTTTATGTCTGCTATCTGTACCTTTGAAAGTGTGTTTATGTCTGCTATCTGTACCTTTGAAAGTGTGTTTACGTCTGCTATCTGTATCTTTGAAAGTGTGTTTATGTCTGCTATCTGTACCTTTGAAAGTGTGTTTACGTCTGCTATCTGTATCTTTTAAAGTGTGTTTATGTCATGCGAGAGAAGGGAACAAGTAGAGATGAAAAGCAACAATAATAATAAGCACGAACCAACCAAAGAGCAAAGAACAAATAACGGACAAGGAACAAGTTAGGAGCAGACAATGGGGAAGCAAGAAACAGAGAAGGAACAACGAAGAAGCAAGAAACAAAGAAGGAACAACGAAGAAGCATGAAACAGAGAAGGAACAACGAAGAAGCAAGGGAAAAGCAATCAGCGAGGAAAAAGTAAGGAGCAAAAATAAGCAATGAACAAGGAATAAAGGCGCTAAAGAAGGATGAAGCAAGAAGCACTAAACAAGGAAAGAACAAACGTGAATTTAGGAAGAGACAGGCAAAGAACAAATGAGGAAAAGCGAGAAATAAACAAGGAACAAACAAGGAACAAGCAAGGAGAAACAAGAACCAAACATGGAGCAAGTAAATGTCAAGAAACGGCCATTGAAGACTCCGTTCAAGAACTAATGGCTAGCATCTCAGTGAGAACAAATAAGAAGCGACTCAGTCTCATGAGGATGGAGGATCAAAACTACACCACGTCTTGCGCTGAATGACCCACGTGGATTTAGCGCTTAACATGAATTATGTTATTATTTATATTATTATTATTAATTAATTAATTAATTATTATTAATATTATTATTTTTATTATTATTAATTATTATTATTATTATTATTATTATTATTATTATTACCTCAGTGCACAATTGCACAAAAGAAAAATCCGAAAGCAAATATCATCTCTCTAACATTAACATAAGGGTAAATAAAAGAAAGTCTCAGGCTGAAGGACCACCTGTATTTTGCCAAACCCAAACACGTAAACCTCGCCACTTTCCTTGGAAAGCGAGTCTGAAATTACTTGAAAGCTTTCTTCCCGTCTGCCCGTTGCCAGCGACAGAGGAGCCGAACATCCCCAGGTTAAAAGTAATCTCACTCAGCTTACTGTTACAGGAGATAAACCAGACGCGGGGGCACAGCGGGAGGCGCACCAGACCGCATTCACGAAATTCAACCTTTGACCCCAATGAATATGTCTTGGAAATTGGCACTGGTCCGTGAGCGTGTATCACGAAGGTATAGCTTGCAGAGTAGCGGACATATATATATATATATATATATATATATATATATATATATATACCCTACAGGTCCGCGGAGATATACCTCCCAGTGTCGAGGAGATATATATCTTGCAATTCCACGGAGATACATATCCTTCAGATTGCATGAGATGGACTTCAGATTCACGGAGATGTATCCTCCAGGTTCTCGGAATTGTGTCCTAAGGCGTCCCGCTCTCCCTCCTCAGCGTTCACGGCAGCATATTGTTATCCAATACATAGCCCGAAGTTATACACGGTATATCTGGTGGTATTCTTCTGCACGAGAAATTCCTGAGATATATTTCGCTCCCAGGACCGAAACGTTTTGTAGTATGTCCCAGTGCTTGTTCACGCGTCCTTTTACACCATCTGTGGTACATCGGGCCGTTTCTTGTGTATACCAGGTTCGTGGGAGTATATACGTTTTTGCGAGAGGTTGGACCAGGAGGAAGAAAGAGAGCGGCGCCAGCTTACAGAGCGGGGAGAGCCGGGAGGTTGATTCATGTGTTTTGTTGTCGGTTATGGGAAAAAATCAGATTGCAGGTCAAGACGTACCATTAGCTGGCGTTCATTAGTCAGTGTTATGGGCGAGGCTGCTGGAGAAAGATGGCCACCTTACCCCTCTCGAGGTTTCTTTCCTTTTACCCCTTCCTTTTCTTGCCTATAATCCTTTCCATTCCTCCCATTCTCCTTCCCCCTTTTCCCAGTATCATCTCATGCCTTTTTTCCTACCATAACCATATCCTTATGTCCTTCCCCTTCCCTAGTTCAACCATTTCCTTGTGACTTTCCTGTACCTACCATTCCCTCCTCCTGCAACTGATGAACCTTTATGGAAAACTCGACGATATTCCCTTTTGCTGTACTGAAATCTCCCAACTCAAATTAACAAATTTCAAAACTATATATACTACCCATCCTACGTAACTGGAGATTACGAGAACTCCAGCAGAAATAAGTCTTGGGTAATTTAGTTGCATGATATTTTGTAAGATGGGTGTGTTCATCTAAAAATTGTGTAATCGTACCTAAATAAATTTAGTGACAGGAAAACAATGGTCCCACACCCATTCTGTACTCGCCCAGAGAACTCGAAAATTTATTCTGTCCTCTTCCTGGGCACTCGCACTCCCATCCGGTACTCGCCAATGGTAACTTCGTTCCCGTTATGTCAGGGTCATATAGGACAGGGTAGCAGTACACTGCTGAATTATCTAATTTTGATAAAAAAAAATCCTACTCTTCTCTGAGGATTCTTAGAATGATTCAAACGCGATATGATGCTTCATCTCTGCTACATAAAGGATGGAAGCAAAAGTCATCTCTTAACTATGAACAGATGAACTCTACTCGGTAGGAGGCAAGGAATATTCTTCGTAAGGCAGGAAAATGGTCAGAGAATTACCTTTGCCCCCAAAATTTTCGAATTATTCTGAGTCTGCTAATGTTATTGTTGGGTCGACCTCTATGTGCATGCCTCGTCTCGACTAGTATACTCACGTCGTCTCTCAGAGTGTGAGGAGCACACGTCATCTACTCTGCAGATGACAGATAACAATGTTGAAACTTGAATTATTACTGAAGAAATTGAGTTGGAGTGTTTAACCGCCTGGTAATATGTTTGGTACTATGCTCACCCCTCAGTCCTTCTTAGTTTAGGTTTGAAATCTCTGTCTCCAAAGCCGCCTTTCCCTAATTTTCAACACCTTGCATTTGCTTGGGTTGAATTCCAGTAGCCACTTGTGTGCTCAATCCTACAGTTTGTCCAGATCTCTTTCCTTCATCTGTTGTGTGTACTCACCTAATTGTACTCACCTAATTGTGGTGTGTATAAGTTTGTGTGTGTGTGTGTGTGTGTGCGTGTGTGTGTGTGTGTGTGTGTGTGTGTGTGTGTGTTCCTAACAAGAATCCCTGGTAGCTCCTGCTAGCTCCCACATACTGATAGCTGGAGATAAGACGAAAACTTTGCAAATATTAAGGCAGTATCCTTCACATAACTTGGCATAAAGGAAGCTGATGGCTGGCATTCCTCCATTACCTCCAAAATAACAAAATTTCTTCCTGAGCCAACAAACACAAGAAAAAACCAAGATGAAAGAAAATGTTTTCAATATAAATGTAATATGTGGCGAGGTAGAGTGTGGGGTGACCTGCTAGTGAGGTGTGGGGTGACCTGCTAGTGAGGTGTGGGGTGACCTGCTAGTGAGGTGTGGGGTGACCTGCTAGTGAGGTGTGGTGTGACCTGCTAGTGAGGTGTGGGGTGACCTGCTAGTGAGGTGTGGGGTGACCTGCTAGTGAGGTGTGGGGTGACCTGCTAGTGAGGTGTGGTGTGACCTGCTAGTGAGGTGTGGTGTGACCTGCTAGTGAGGTGTGGGGTGACCTGCTAGTGAGGTGTGGGGTGACCTGCTAGTGAGGTGTGGGGTGACCTGCTAGTGAGGTGTGGTGTGACCTGCTAGTGAGGTGTGGGGTGACCTGCTAGTGAGGTGCGGGGTGACCTGGTAGTGAGGTGTGGGGTGACCTGCTAGTGACGTGTGGGGTGACCTGCTAGTGAGGTGTGGGGTGACCTGCTAGTGACGTGTGGGATGACCTGCTAGTGAGGTGTGGTGTGACCTGCTAGTGAGGTGTGGGGTGACCTGCTAGTGAGGTGTGGGGTGACCTGCTAGTGAGGTGTGGGGTGACCTGCTAGTGAGGTGTGGGGTGACCTGCTAGTGAGGTGTGGGGTGACCTGCTAGTGAGGTGTGGGGTGACCTGCTAGTGAGGTGTAGGGTGACCTGCTAGTGAGATGTGGGGTGACCTGCTAGTGACGTTTGGGGTGACCTGCTAGTGAGGTGTGGGGTGACCTGTGGGTAGACAGCAGGTGATCTGCTGGAAGGAGAGTGAGAGTACATAGTGTGGTGAAGGGAGGGGTGTTTTAGATGTCCCCTGTCGTTAACGGTGAGGAAAAGAGTGTATTGGGGAGGCATGGATAGGGTAATGTGGGGAGTATGTGTGTTAGAGAGTGATGGACCGGAGGAAATTGGTAGTACAGCTCATGGATTAGAGAGGTTAGAACAAGACATTTGTTTGCAAGTCTGTACAGAGAGAGATGATACGAGGAGGAATAAAAGAGTGTTGGGGATGTGGTGAGAGTTTTCTTCTTTTTTTTAGAAAAAATTGGATACATGAGCAGTGTATTGTTATCCTACATAGTAGGATCGAAAGGTAACTATGTTTTCCTGCGTAGTGCATAGTGTTGAAATGTGTCAACCTGTGCTGAGAGACATCAGTAGGGGGAAGGGGATAAGGATATCGTCAAGAGAGTGAGGAGGAAAACTGGCTGGGGGGTTTGTGGAAGAGACTGGTTGAGCGTTTGTGGCGGAGATACTGGCTGGGGTTTATGGAGGACTGGGAGCTGGTCGAGGTTTGTGAAGGAGGATGAAACCCACTGTCTGGGCGAAACGTTGTCAATTAATGATCGCCATATACTATTCCATTTGTCTTTATCCATTATGTCGGTATTTTTATAAGAGTCCTTTCACAGAGAGACGTTAGGGTTTGTGGAGGAGAAAGTTTTGATTGAGGTTTGCCTAGAAAGAGTTAGATGACTGGGGTTTGTGGAGTTGGAATTTATTAAGGAAAAAGTAGCAAGTAGATGAATACGATAATTGAGTGTGTGGAAGACGTGGCAGCTCAGAATTTGAGACAGAGTTGTGAGACAGTTTAGAGAGGAGTGGGGAGCGCGAGGGTTGAGCTCAAACCCTTGGTCTCATCTTAGCGCTTCGATTAACCGATGTGGTTTATTCTCCGCTCACTTGGGTTCTATAATTTCATTATTTAAATCCATGAATTGAGTTCTCCACTACTTTCCTACCATAACTGCCATAACTCTGACAAAATATTTTGCTTTCTCTCTTCGTTAATATGAGAGTGTTGTTTCTCGTTGTGTTCCCTCGCTCTGATTCCTTCCGTCTCAAGCGGTATATCCGTATTAACTTTCTTTCTGAGTATCGTACACGTTATGATTATGTCTTCTCTTGTTCTTCTCTTGATGTAGTTCTGCTGACCTGTCTACATATCCCAGTTCTGATAGTTTTGGAAACAACACAGTGATACATAGAAGAATAAGAAGAATCTTGAGAAGTCTCTGAACTTCTCAAGGTTCTTTGTATCCTTCTTAAGAGTGAGGTTCCATATTGGCACCGCGTACTCCGGTACTATTCTCTCTATTTTCTCACATATAATGTACAGTGATCTGAAGCCTCATTCAGAATGGTGAAGGATATTCTTGCATTTGCCAGGTTTGCATGTGCCGTCGATATTATTGTGTTTATGAGCGCCTCGGGAGAAAGGTTTGGTGTGATATCCGTGCCAGTGTTTCTTCGCTTTCCGAATTTATGCGTCGCTTTCCTCTTGGATGTTGTTCTTCCTGTGGCCTCCTACCTCCTGATCCTCTCCTCATAACGTGGCATTTATTGTGTTTGATTTCCAGTGGCTACTTGTTCGACCAGTCCAGTAGATTGTCTTCCTGTACTCACCCGTTTGTGGTTGCAGGGGTCGATTCACAGCTCCTGGCCCTGCCTCTTAGCTGGTTGCTACCAGGCCCACACTCTCCTTGCTCCATGAGCTTTATCGTACCTCATCTTTGTGTGTGTGTGTACTCACCTAGTTGTGGTTGCAGTGGTCGAGTCATAGCTCTTGTGTGTGTGTGTGTGTGTGTGCGTGCTTAAGCAAACGAGTACATGTACTCACCAATGTATAGTTGAGGGGGTCGAATCTCAGCTCCATCCCCACGAATGCATGATTCGCCTTTAGTAGTCGAGAAGAGACTCTACCTTTGCTTTATGAACATTCATATCACCCATTCTTCTTCCTCTCCTCCTCTTTCCCTTCTCCTCTCCTCCTTCTCCTCCTCCCGACGACAATAACCGTTCACACTGGAAATATATCAACAGTTTCACACTCCCTTTTTAACAATGACTCGTATGAAAATAAGAGTTTCCTCTTTATGCCTTCCTTGCAAGACAATCGTCTTGAGAAACAGTCATTTACAGCCCCCAGCTAGAACATGAACATTCATTCCCAGCCCCCAGCTAGAACATGAACAATCATTCCCAGCCCCCAGCTAGAACATGAACATTCATTCCCAGCCCCCAGCTAGAACATGAACAATCATTCCCAGCCCCCAGCTAGAACATGAACAATCATTCCCAGCACCCAGCTAGAACATGAACAATCATTCCCAGCCCCCAGCTAGAACATGAACATTCATTCCCAGCACCCAGCTAGAACATGAACAGGTATTCCCAGCACCCAGCTAAGTGAAGGTCAGTGGTGCTCATCATTTCCGGAACTTTTCCAGGTCAATCCCAGCTGATACTAACTTTGCTAGGATTAATTTAGTTCCTAACAACCCCAGTACCGTGCCCAGCAAAAGGTTCTTACATTCCTAGAACCCTAATCACCGTGCTATAATTTAATGGTAGCAGAGGCCCTTAATCACTCTTAAGCGACATTTCCAGCAAAGTCACTCTTCATTAACACTAGAATTGACAAATCTCTCTCTCTCTCTCTCTCTCTCTCTCTCTCTCTCTCTCTCTCTCTCTCTCTCTCTCTCTCTCTCTCTCTCTCTCTCTCTCTCTCTCTCTCTCTCTCTCTCTCTCTCTCTCTCTCTCTCTCTCTCTCTCTCCTAGCAGCCAAGTTCGGTTCTTCTTAAATCCAAGGTGGCGTTCGGAGGTGAAAAATATTCCATCCAGTATATCTCCCTCACGGTTCGATTATCCTCCGCTCGCTGCCGACGATTGAAAATAATGAGGACGGTTGAATTTGTGTCCCGTTGCCTCCCTATGTCTTGTGTGTGTTAGTGTGTGTGTGTGTGTGTGTGTGTGTGAGTGTGTGTGTGTGTGGATGGGTGGATGAGTGTGTGTGTGTGTTTGTTTCTTGTTTCTCTCTGGGTGTAACTGTATCTGCTTGTCACTTTCCATCACCTCTGGAGGAGAAACTCCATTTCAACAAAATATTCTAGAAAACTTTCCACTTGATGTCGTTGTGGAACAACTCAGCAGATTTTTTTTTTTTTTTTTTTTAGTGGGGGGTTGAAGCCTATATAATTCTGAAAATTTTCTGCTATTCTTCTAGCTCTTTTTTGTTTGTTTATATTCTTCATATACACTTTCTGTACATATTCTTAATGCTGATTAATTTTTCCTCATTGTTGAACTAGGGACTCAATACTTTTTTCTCTCTTCAGGTTTACGGATCTAACTTGGTTGCCGACATCTTTTCATATTATTGAAAGACATTCGAAAATCTATTATTCCGTCAACCCGTTGAATTTGATGTCACTACATCTACGAGAGGTTCTTCCCTTATACCCACACAGGTCTCCCTTCAAAACGCAGCCTTCTACTCTAGTTCTCACTTTCTGTGTCTCTTATCCAGACATCCACTAAGTAATTGAATGCTAGGATACAGTGATTGCTGGCTTTTTCCAGGGACTTTATAGTCAATCCCAACAATGTCCGATTCTCTCGGCAAATATTGGGTCTAGTTTGACCAGGTCTTCACCTCCTTTGACTCTTGAAGGTTCTTTGATGTGTAGACCGAAGAAGTTCTTTGTCGCAACGGCAACAGCTTTGCTCTCAATCTTTTCCCCAACGTGGGGTCTCCTACCTGTGTGTGTGTGTGTGTGTGTGTGTGTGTGTGTACTCACCTATTTGTGGTTGCAGGGGTCGAATCATAGCTCCTGGCCCCGCCTCTTCACTGATTGCTACTAGGTCATCTCTCTCCCTGCTCCATGAGCTTTATCAAACCTCGTCTTAAAACTATGTATGGTTCCTGCATCCACTACATCACTTTCTAGGCTATTCCACTTCCTGACAACTCTATGACTGAAGAAATACTTCCTAACATCCCTTTGACACATAGGAGTTTTCAACTTCCAATTGTGACCCCTTGTTTCTGTGTCCCCTCTCTGGAACATCTTGTCTCTGTCCACCTTATCTATTCCTCGCAGTATTTTATATGTCGTTATCATGTCTCCCCTAACCCTCCTGTCCTCTAGTGTTGTCAGACCGATTTCCCTTAACCTTTCTTCGTAGGACAATCCCCTTAGCTCTGGGACTAGTCTTGTTGCAAATCTCTGCACTTTCTCTAATTTCCTGACGTGCTTGACCAGGTGTGGGTTCCAAACTGGTGCTGACGTATGGGCCTGACGTATATGGTGTACAGAGTCTTGAACGATTCCTTAGTGAGGTATTGGAACGCTATTCTTAGGTTTGCCAGCCGCCCGTATGCTGGAGCAGTTATCTGATTGATGTGTGCCTCAGGAGATGTGTTCGGTATTATACTCACCCCAAGATCTTTTTTCTTGAGTGAGGTTTGCAGTCTTTGGCCACCTAGATTATACTCTGTCTGCGGTCTTCTTTGCCCTTCCCCGATCTTCATGACTTTACATTTGGCAGAGTTAAATTCAAGAAGCCATTTACTGGACCAGGCTTGTAGCCTGTCTAGGTCTCTTTGTAGTCCTACCTGATACTCAACTGATTTAATTCTTCGCATTAACTTCACATCATCTGCAAACAGGGACACTTCTGAGTCTATCCCTTCCGTTATGTCATTCACATATACCAAAAACAGTACAGGTCCTACGACTGACCCTTGTGGAACCCCACTCGTCACAATTGCCCACTCTGACACCTCGTCACGTACCATGTCTCGTTGTTGCCTCCCTGTCAGATATTCTCTGATCCATTGCAGTGCCTTTCCTGTTACGTGTGCTTGATCCTCTAGCTTTTGCATTAACCTCTTGTGAGAAACTGTGTCGAACGCCTTCTTGCAGTCCAAGAAAATGCAGTCTATCCACCCCTCTCTCTCGTGTCTTACTTCTGTTACCTTGTCATAAAACTCCAGTAGGTTTGTGACACAGGATTTTCCTTCCCTGAAACCGTGCTGGTTGTCGTTTATAAGCTTGTGTCTTTCTAGGTGCTCCACCACTCTCCTCCTGATCTTCTCCATGATTTTGCATACTATACACGTCAGTGACACAGGTCTGTAGTTTAATGCCTCGTGTCTTTCTCCTTTCTTAAAAATTTGGACTACATTTGCCATCTTCCACACCTCAGGTAGTTGCCCAGTTTCAATGGAAATGTTGAAGATTTTTGTTAGTGGCACACTTAACATCTCTGCTCTTTCTCTAAGGACCCACGGAGAAATGTTGTCAGGTGTGTGTGCTTGTGGCTAAAATGGGAGAGTTGACGATTGGTTAGGAAAGAAAAGTGTATGATTACTCTCGTAAAAAGTAAAATAATGTTTATTTTCATTTGCTGAATAAAAATTGAGAGAGAGAAATAGAGAGAGAGAGAGAGAGAGAGAGAGAGAGAGAGAGAGAGAGAGAGAGAGAGAGAGAGAGAGAGAGAGAGAGAGAGAGAGAGAGAGAATGAGCACAAGGTTAGGAGATACACTTTGAACTGTCCCTTCACAACGAGAGGCTGTAACTATGGTGGACCTTCCAGACCTAAATATGAATAATCCTCTATTCACTCAGTACCTAAAATACGAAGTAAAGAACTTCATCTGTCATAATAATAATAATAATAATAATAATAAATAATTTTATTATTATTATTATTATTATTATTATTATTATTATTATTATTATTATTATTATTATTTTGGTGAAGGGCTATTGATGAAAGGAATTGGAAATGTCCTTCCTTTCCTCGAGTCGAGTCTGATTACCCCTCTAGGATCTATATGACACAAAAAAAATAATCATAATTAGCTCTCCTAGAGGGTTTGTGTGTAGAAACAAAGAAGTTGCTGTACTAAGGATGGAAGAAGTATACAGTGCCAAGATTGATTTGGAAAAAGTTCGAGACCAAAGATAGTGTTAAGATAACTAGTGATAAGACAGTCACCGGGAATTACCAGCATTACCAGCTTTGGCAGAGCGTCAGCAGCAGCAGCAGCAACAACAATCTGCAGGTCATTTCAGCTAACTAAAAGCATGGTTAGCTAGAGCCCTCTAGCGATGAGTCGGCCACTTTAGAATCGGTCTGGTTATCTAGGTGCTGGAGCATTCTGACATCTCAGAGTGAGGTTGGGTAGCCTGGGGAAGTTATCTCATTTATAAGACCACCTCGGACCCCCAGACTCTCTCGTGCCTTCAGCTGGTAGTCATCATATTGTGGATCCGTTTCTCAGTACGAGTCTGTTACCACTGTTGTGATAGTCTTCTCGTATTTACTACTCTCTAATTTACTATTCACTACCCTGTTTAATTTGTGCTAGGCATTTGTACATAACTGCATATATTGCGTACATGTACTCTAGAGTTGGGAATGTAAGTTAAACTACAAAGTTTTATTGTGTGTACTCTCTTCATCATGATTGAACTCTGATGTGGCTTGGTGATAAGAGGTTGAAGAACCGACAAGCTGATTAAACGACATTATGGCAGAATGTAAATCTCCATTTAGACATGTCATAAGACCAAGCTTTTTAAAGCCTGACTTGAAAAACTTGGTCTCCAAGTAATTCATTGTCTCAATAAAGGTTTCCATTCAATTACTGTGACTTTTTTTCTATCAAGGTAGTTAGTGGTAAAAGCAGAGAAATCTGTCTGAAGAGAGAGATTAGAGGAAAGAGTCGATGCCCGAACTTCGTCAACATCTGCAGCACAAGTAACCGGAGCGCAAAGAACTTAGATTAATTTACATGGACATTAAACATTGATATTATTTCAATAACTGAGACCTGGTTCAGTATTAAAAATAGAGACATGCAATGCTGAGTGCCATATACAGCGATTCATTTTTTTTCTTTCCTGATGGAATGGGCAGGAAAGAGGGGTGGAGTTGCTATGTATGATTGGTCAATTTAAATTACTTCATCAGAAAAGATATATGGATGGAAAGGACAGAAACAAAATATGTTTGGTCACTGTTTCTCGAAAGACATGAAAAAGCTTTCTTACTTTCTCACTTGTAAGTTACAGACCACAAACCTAAATAGTAACCATGGTAAACTTCTTTGCGATAAAATTGTTCATAGCTTTTAATATCAACCTAATTTAAAGAGCAATTTGATAATAAATCTAGATTCTAGCGACTGCTTTTTATTTGTAACAGAACCAATTTAGAGGAAATAGTCTATCTGACTTGCCTCTGTCAGACAACGAGTCCCTGATGAATATCTTGTGGTCAATGGAATGCTTGAAAAAATTATACCAACTCGATTAATTTTAATATCAGATGGAAATATCTAAGTTATATGAGGTTAAGTGACAGCCCGGCAAGAAGCCTGGAGTAACCTGACTGGAGGTTATCGTGAAGAAGATTTAACCGAGAATATTGGGAATGGTTGACAATATAACATTTTCCAGAGTGTTGTAAAATCTGTCCAAGCAATATAAATCCCTAACAGAGAAATTGGCTCAAACAATAATGACCGAAGGGATAAACAAAACAAACATATCTGGGGAAAACACAAGAAACATTTACAGGTAAATTAAAAGAGGCGGGGGTCATCTAATCAACGAATCAAAACATTTAACTTATTAAAGACGTTTAAAAAGGGTGAAAAGAGGTTACGAAATTAAAATTGAAAGGAAAAAAAACACCAGCCCAAGAAGTTTCAGGTATACAGGAATAAGGAGAAGGATGAGTCCATTTAGATATAAATAAAGTCAACATACTGATAATGAAGAAATGCGTGTCATATATTAACACTTATTTTTCCTTACATATTTACACAAGTAGATACAAATGCAATTCCAGTAATTAGTAACTATGCTGGATGGGATGAATATAAATTACGCCAGATCACAGTCACTGGCGACGCGGTCCTCAAACAGGTACATACATTAAAACCGAATAGGTCACCGAGCCCTGGCGAACTGTTTTCAGTGTTTATCGGAATGTAAAGAGGAACTTAGTTAACCATTTACTAGCCTCTCGGTTAATAAGACTTGTGTGTAACACACTGATATCTTTATTTATTTATCGCCCACCAGGGGGCCAAACGTCTCTATAATAAAGATACTTAGGTGTTGCACATGTGTCTTATGAACACATCAAATAATCAGTATTATGTACTATGGATTAAGTTAAAAAGAAAAGTATCTTCAACAAAGTTGTGTTGTATTGTGCCAAGTAGTGTGATCTATGTTTACAATTATGTTGAAAATGGTGAAAACCCGACAAGCATGTTAATAAGACGGACTTTTTCAATCCAATACCACGAAATGAAGTAGAAGTACACTATATAGTCGGTACCAGGTGCTGCATGATTATCAATGGCAGCAGTTGATGATATACACTACGCAACACCTGAGTATCTTTATTCTGAAGACGTTCCGCCAACCAAAGGCTTCGTCAATTTAAAACAGAGGTTATTTAAAGGCGTTGAATCTGGTGGCAGTATAAGATGAGGTAATCAGTCCCCAGCCTAGATGATGGTGCTCACACCTTGATGAATCAGAGTCATCAAAACTACGGTGATAAATACTTTCGTCTAAGCTGAGGGATTGATTACCTCGCCTTCTATTGTTTCCAGTTTCAGCACCTTCAAATAATTACTGTATTGAATCGATGGAGTCCCTGGTGGACGAAAAGTCTTTTGATTAATAGTGCATAAACCATTAAGAAACAGGTGTTGCATGTAGAGGTGAGGCCACAAGATGGCTGTGTCAGGTCTGGGCAGGATGATGAACCTGCCCAGAACATCTGAAATCGTAAATCTGCAAGAATTTTGAGTTGGTTGCCACAAGATTATTATTATTATTATTATTATAACTTGGCATCTTTGAAGTTGAAGAGATAAGCTGTGGGAGTTCTGGAATATAGTGTAGGCATTGCTTAAATCCTCTCTTCGACATATCCACCAGTATTTCAGTACGTATATCAAATACAGAAGATTTAAGCAACCTCTTGTACTATAAACAGGATCCCCATCCTTTCTCACAACTCTCTCTCATGGACTTCAAAATATTTTATCAGGACTCGAGGTAGCGAATTTAAGTTGCATAAATTTAGGTCCAGAAAGGATATAGGAAAGCACAGGTTTGGTAATAGAGTCGTGGATGCTCGCGACACACTCCCACGTAGCCATACTGAAGCAATAACTTTAGGTAGCTTTTAAAAAATGGATGGAACAGGTACACAAGTGGAGTTACCTGGGTGAGAGTATGACCTGCCAAGCGTGGGGCGATAGAAAATAAACACACATACTCAAACACTTTTTTTTAGTAGCGACTAGCGAAGAGGCAGAGACAGGAGCTGTGAATCGACCCCTTCAGCCACATATAGGTGAGTACTCTGGACATTTTAATGTGGAGACGTTACGGTCCTGGGAGCGAAACGTTTCCACATTAAATGTGTCTTTATCTCAACTGGTCGAAATTATATACCTAGTTTCATCCATGTGCTAGTAGGCCTACGGAAGTGCTCCTCTGTCTAGCCTTGAAAAAGCGCCTGGTGGGTGAGACGTAACCGCAATAAATGCCTTATTAGCTACACCTGTGTCCATTGATCCATCTCATTTTCTTATGTTCCTAAATTCGCCATGTTTTTCCTTATAAAACAGACATAAATGCAGTGACGAGAGATCCTTCACTGACAACGTTTTGCGCACGAAGTAGTTTTTTTTTAAAGGCCACTGGCTGGTCGAAACGTTATCGGTGACGGATTTCACTGCACTGTGTTTGTTTGTTCCCATGGCGTCGGTGCTTCACATCAATTCTTTCCATGTTTTCTTCCCATCGATGCAAATTTTCCTTCTCTATCATCGCCATATTCATCAGGTTTTTCCTCACCAGTGACTCTCTATTTTCCTCTTGTCCCTCGGGAACATTTTCTGCCGTCCTCGCCGGGGCTCCCACAAAGGTGTTCCATCACAGTAAATATCTCTATTTGAATAATTCCCGTATTCCTTATGGACTTATGACCCGACGCCATCGTGATAAATCATTCTCTCTCTCTCTCTCTCTCTCTCTCTCTCTCTCTCTCTCTCTCTCTCTCTCTCTCTCTCTCTCTCTCTCTCTCTCTCTCTCTCTCTCTCTCTCTCTCTCTCTCTCTCTAGGATTGATAAGAGTAGTGGTTCTGTACGTCATTGTATGCCGGGTCGCCATTTGGAGAAGACCCGGACCGGATGTACCGGCGAACCTACAACAACAATAGTGGGTCTGTGTTCGGAACAGTAGGACAGGTGATGCTGTCGACACTGTGTGTGTGAGAGAGAGACAGGTGTTCGAAAGAGTGAAAAGAAGGGGAAGGAAGGGGGGCAGAGATGGGGGATGAGCAAGGAAGAATGTGTTCAGAACATGGGGGGATGTGTACGGAAAAGTGTGAGGTGATACATTTGAATATTCATGACATGCAATTCTGAACAGTAGGACTCTCAGTATTTCATACACACAGACACGCATTGTCTGTTTATATAACTGAGTTTGTTCTAGTGTGATTGTCTTTGTTTATTTACTACAATTTGCAACACGCAGCTTTATTTTTGTTGTTGATCGATGCGTGTATTTGTTCATCATGGAACCATGTGCAACTCCATGATTGCAAGAGTATCAACGTTTAAATTTGTTTATATATGAATATGAACATATAAACATATATATATATATATATATATATATATATATATATATATATATATATATATATACATTATATATATGTATATATATATATATATATATATATATATATATATATATATATATATATATATATTTTTTTTTTTTTTTTTTTTTCAACAAGTCGGCCGTCTCCCACCGAGGCAGGGTGACCCAAAAAGAAGAAAATCCCCAAAAAGAAAATACTTTCATCATCATTCAACACTTTCACCACACTCATACATAATCACTGTCTTTGCAGAGGAGCTCAGATACGACAGCTGAGAAAAATCCCTCCCAGCTGTCACTATCTCAGACCCCTCCTTTAAAGTGCAGGCATTGTACTTCCCATTTCCAGGACTCAAGTCCAACTAAATCAATTAACTGGTTTTCCTGAATCCCTTCACAAAATGTTACCCTGCTCACACTCCAACAGATCATCATGTCCCAAAAACCATTTGTCTCCATTCACTCCTATCTAACACGCTCACACATGCTTGCTGGAAGTCCAAGCCCCTCGCCCACAAAACCTCCTTTACCCCTTCCCTCCAACCCTTTCTAGGACGACCCCTACCCCGCCTTCCTTCCCCTACAGATTTATACGCTCTCCAAGTCATTCTACTTTGATCCATTCTCTCTAAATGACCAAACCACCTCAACAACCCCTCTTCCGCCCTCTGACAAATACTTTTAGTAACTCCACACCTTCTCCTAATTTCCACATTCCGAATTTTCTGCATAATATTTACACCACACATTGCCCTTAGACAGGACATCTCCACTGCCTCCAGCCTCCTCCTCGCTGCAGCATTTGCAACCCATGCTTCACACCCATATAAGAGTGTTGGTACCACTATACTTTCGTACATTCCCTTCTTTGCCTCCATGGATAACGTTTTTGTCTCCACAGATACCTCAATGCACCACTCCCTTTTTCCTTCATCAATTCTATGGTTAACCTCATCCTTCATAAACCCATCCGCTGACACGTCAGCGGATATATATATATATATATATATATATATATATATATATATATATATATATATATATATATATATATATATATATATATATATATATATATAAACAGTTATGGGTAGGTGGAGACAAGTTGTTTTTCACGGACGCGCTGCTGCAGTTTGGGCAGAGCAACTTTCATGAAGGGATTCAGAACTGGACTTGAGTCATGATGGTGGGAAGTAGAGTGCCTGCACTCTGATGGAGGAGTGGGGAATATTACAGTCAGAGGGTAATCTGAAATGTGAGGTCAGCACACTGATGATAAGACAGCGATTGAATGAATGATGGTGAATGTTTTATCTTCTTTGGGTTTCCCTGCCCTGGTGGGAATTAAATTTTCTTTATTTAATTTTTATCAAGTGTGTTGAAACTTATTCTCTCAAAAAATCCTTGGAAATGTATTTTTTTTTTCTGTTTTGGTTGCTTTACAAGCATTGTCCATTATTTTTTGACAATTCAAATATTTACATAAGAACATAAGAAAGAAGGAACACTGCAGCAGGCCTACTGGCCCATGCGAGGCAGGTCCAATTCACCCACCGGCTTAAGCTAATGCCTTAAGGTGGTCAGGTCAGGTCATATTCACTAAGGAAGGAGCACAGCATCTGACCTAGTAGCACAAGCTAGTCAGGTCCAACTCACACCCATCCACACCCACTCATGTATTTATCTAACCTATTTTTAAAACTGCACAACGTCTTAGCTTCTATGACGGTACTCGGGAGTTTGTTCCACTCATCCTATATCCTTCCTGAATCTGAATGTTTCCAAGTTAAAGCCATTGCTGTGAGGCCTGTCTATGCTAGATATTTTCAGCACGCTATTAACATCCCCTTTATTAATTCCTGTTTTCCATTTATACACCTCAATCATATCCCCTCTAATTCTACGCCTTTCTAGAGAGTGCAGATTCAGGGCCCTCAGTCTATCCTCATAGGGAAGATTTCTGATACATGGGATCAACTTTGTCATCCTCCTTTGTATGTTTTCCAGAGCATTTATATCCATTATGTAATACGGTGACCAGAACTGTGCAGCATAATCTAAATGAGCCCTAACCAAAGATATATAGAGTTGAAGAACAACCTGAGGACTTCTATTATTTATATTTCTTGATATGAAGCCAATTGATTGAGTTTTGTGACTTTTTCTCTTCAGTTTGCAGTTACGATATATTATTTTAATTTAATTCATTTTATATATTTCTTATTTTGAAGAAAAAATATCCTTGTATAAGGTGACAGCTCTACTACAGTTGCCCCATTGCATATACTTTTAAAAACTTGTGTGGTGAATGGTGATTCGACTTATAGCTCTAGTTAACATGTGTCCTGCATATAATTAAGAAGCAGTATTAATTTTCTTTCGTTCTGTGTTCCTTTGTATCAATTATTTCAGTACTGTGTTCCGTTGCACTATTCCCTATGCTATCTCTTGGAACTGTCTTATATTATTCATCTTTGCAGTGAGTTGTGTTTCAGTGTACTTAATATTTTTCTCCACAGAGACAGTTTCAATCTTGTGCTTCCTGGTATAAACAAAGGAAGGTCAGGCTTTGATCTTCTTGTTTGAATTATTCTTACTCATACTGTTTGTGAGCGTCTTTTCCAATCATTAGTTCACAATTTATTTTATCTTCGTTTGTGATTATTCTGTGCCGTCCTACCTAAAACTGTTATCCACACTGATACATCGACAGTTTCTGACATTAGTGTTCCTCCTTCCAGGTCAGACAACCTTAGACATCATTATCATCGATTAATTTAATTGTCTTTTAAGTAATGACATGGCTGCTTTACATACCATTGTCAAGGCAATACGGATGTATTAGTCGTGGTTGTTATCCATCAAGGCCACGGCGAACGCTCAAACCCCAGGGTCTGCCAGATGATGAGCAACAGATCAGATAAGCTACAGAGAGCGTCGCACCCTTGAGACTTGGTCTGAGTTGGAGACGCTCTTTGTGAGACTGGTAAGTTCACGCACAGCGCATTGATCCACGTTTAATGTTGCAGTCATGGGTATTAGTTCGACAGTTGTATAATGAATGTCTTGGCAACTTCATGCCGTTATCCACGCGGAGTTGGATCACAATATTTTAAAGGTCCCTGACAAAGATTCTTGCTTTAATTATTTTTGGTTCTATTCGATGAACTGTACTTAGTTCTACGTTGCCAATGATTAATGCTTTACCTTCACGTTCAAGAATGGAGCTTTTAGATGTTCTTAATCTTATAAATAAACGTATCGATCAGCATATTTATCCTCCCACTTAGGACTATCTAGCCAGAGAATTATATAAGCATTTACAGCCAGTTACGTACGTTATGCCTCATATAATTTACATTCGTATTCTAATTATTCTCACCACTCCTCAAGCAAGGGTGGAAATGTTGGGTATGTTCCCTTACACCTACTGCCCCTGTTCACCTAGCAGTAAATAGGTACCTGGTGCTAATCGACTGTTGTGAGTCGCATTCCAGGGAGTGATAGTATACCTTAGATAGGGCTGGGCTTTGAAATGGGCTGAGGAAGAATAACAGATCTTACCCTATAAAACTGATCTGTATAAAGAAAAGTAATAATTTCTACAATGATCTCTCACACAGTAGTAGTTAGAGTAACACTGGCGGGAAAAATCTGGCATTCTGCTCTAGGGAACACGAGGACACAGATGCAAGTTAAAATTATAGATGAGTCACAGGGATGTTAGGGAATTTTTCGTCAGTGCCAGACTGGTCAGGAGTGAAACGACGTGGACAGCGAAGTGGTAGAGGCAGGATCCATACATAGCTTTAAAAATAGGTTTAATAGGGATCTCGAAGCCAGGAGAGAGTGTACCCAGTAGCGGCCAGCGAAGAGGCGGAACCAGGAGCTGAGACTGGATCTTTGCAACCATATTTAGGTAAGCACACACACACACACAAGCCGGAAGAGAACATAGAGAGTTGGCAGATTAAAAGAGAAACAAACAAATCCTGTACAAAAAAAATAACAAAGTGGAAAAAAAATATATAATCCGCAAGCTGTGCATGTTGTTGCGGCATTCTTAATTACCTTCAACACTTTCCTTCGTGTGGGCTCACTCTCCAATTTCTAGTTTATTTTTTGTCGTAATTATTTTTTTAGTTACTTTTCCGACAAGCAACTTTTTTTTTGCCTGTTTCTATTAAGATTTTTATACTGTAGTTAATGTTTTTTTTTTTCATTTTTTTTTTTCTAATTTTACGTGTTCACTTATTTCTTATATAGTTATTTCATCCATATACAATTACTTTATAATGCTTCGTAATTTAGTTTGTTGGTTTGTTCATTCTCAAATCTTTCAGCTACACGAGGGTCATTAAGACGGTCTTCACCTGTGATCACTGTCTAACACTGAATTAAACGATTGAAAAAACAAGGATTTAAACTAACTCGTTTATACTTTTCAAGGAGTATGTCCTCTGAGATGCAAGACAAAATTATTGGTAGCTTCAGCAGTAATAATAATAATAATAACATTATTATTATTAGTAGTAGTAGTAGTAGTAGCAGAGTAGTTATTGTAGTAGTAGCAGTAATTGTAGTATCAACAGCTGTAAAAGTACTAGCGGCTTCAGACCGAAATGTTGCATATCCTATGATACGCAACATTTCATTGACAAGAAATAATCTAAATCTAAGGCAAGTGTAAATCTACAAGTATTACTACTAGTAGTAGTAGTAGTAATAATTGTAGTAGTAGTAGTAGTAGTAATAGTAGTAGTAGTGTTTTTTATATTTATCAAGAATCATTTAAGATTATTTTACGCCAAATAAAATCAGTTGTCTCGCGAGAAAGAAAATGTTTATCTTTCACAGCATTGCTCATTTGTAGTCGAATGTTGAATTTGCTGGATAATATGAGAGTATTGTATTATATTGTATAAGCTGGATACCCTTGTGAGTCTTGCATAATATTGTAGGTATTGTAGGTTGAACATGAATAACATTGTAGGTATTGTATGTGGTGGAGAGGTTGGATTGGTTATTTGGTTTCAAACCTATCAACCATAAGGCCGCCCGCAACCTGTTTACCACCGGTCAGGGAATCTTTAGTCCCTAAAATAGATAAAAAGTAAAGTATCAAGGTGGGACTGATTGCCTCATCTACTACTGCATTCGTATATCATTTCTGTATTGAAAAAAAGAGCCACTGGGTGGCGAAACGTGTTAAGGTAAAGATACCCAAGTGTTGCACAAGTGTCTAATTCCTCATACTATCATTACTTCTTTTTCTTCCTCTCTTGGTCCCGTCTCTGTCCCCCTCGCCTATATATACTGGCTCCCTCACTCTCGTGTGTTAGTGTGACTTGTAAATGGTCCGAGTCGGACCGAAACGTCTCTGTAAACTTCTCTCTCCTAGTGTGGGTTATTTGTGTACTGTCGGTACTGTGTGTAATTATTGCAGTGGAACCCCTCAATGTATATACGTAGGATAATGAGTAACCGAAGTGTAATGAACACTTGGCAATGCTCACTAATAACCACATAACCCACATGGGATCCTCTTCAGGATCCCAGAAGATCGAAAATATATATATATATATATATATATATATATATATATATATATATATATATATATATATATATATATATATATATATATATATATATATATATATATATATTTGGGGACTTCCTCCAAACAGTTCCCATTTCGGCAATGAGAACACACCTCGCTGCTCTGTGCCTTGCTGCCCCAATTCACATGGAATATACGTGTATTTGCAGCGATGTGCAAGCCGACCAATATGGTCTACATGGTCTTAACTGTTCCAAAACCAAGGGTTGGCATGCAAGACACAATGAGGTCAATGACTTCAGCTGGATGCCCAGCCGAGAGAGAGCCCCGATCACTAGCAGACAACAATACCCACTCACAGCAAACCGCCCCGACGGGATCACCATCTATCCTTGGAAGAATGGCAAGCTCTTAGCATGGGACTATACCTGTGTGTCGACACTGGCTGACACCTACATCCATCACAGTGTCGGGCGACAGGAAGGAGCTCCTGACCACAGGGAGGAGTACAAGATCGGCGAGTACAGGGACATAAGCCAACAGTATCAATTTGTCCCAGTGGGATCAGAGATCTTGAAATCATGAGGAAAAAATGCCACACTTTTCCTTAAAGAACTGGGTTCCAGACTCATCGACACCACCAGGGACACAAGGGCAGCCACTTTCATGTTCCAGCGCCTCAGCGTGGCTATCCAGAGGGGAAATGCATGCTGCATACTGCGCTCGCATCCGGCTTTGGAGGAGCTGGAGGAGATTTATAACCTTTGATATATTGTACCAATGTATTCATGTTTGTGTTTTCTGTCAATGTGCTCTGTCTATTAATAAAGTTAACATGTAATATAAAATATAGGGGGTGGTAGGAGAAGAAAATACTCTAACAGTTCCCTGAGGTACGTTTATTGTCTTCTCTGAGGATGAGGGTCCCCAGTAAAGTTCTAGAGGTGGTACCTCCCTATATATATTATATATATATATATATATATATATATATATATATATATATATATATATATATATATATATATATATGCATTTCTGTCTCCTCGTGGATTATTATTGAGCTCGTTCGATAATAATATTGCATATGACGGATAATATTATTAGTCTGGATAACCATTCGTGGAAAATAATTGACCCCACTGGTTGGATGGCGAAAGTAACTTGCAAAAAAATTAGTGTAATAGGCTGAAGCCACTTGGGTCGCCAAGTAGCGCCAGGGAAACCTTATTCGCCAAAATATCGTTAAGCAAGACTGCGATAAAATTTAGCGAAAGGTGCCGAGTTAGGCAAGTTGCTTAATTAAAAGTTTTCGAGGTATAGAATATTACACTTGAGTGGATGATGAGGCGTTCACTGAACCAGGGTTAAGATACTCGCTGACGGAGGAGAGGAGAGGGAAGTAGGGAGGCAGAAGGGAAGGCGGAGAGAAAAGGAGAGATAGGAAGTAAGAGAGAGGGAAAGTATGTGAGAAAGGAAGATCGAGAGACAGGGAAGAGAGTAAGAAAAGGAGAGGAAGGGAGGGACAGGAAGAGGAGGAGAAGCAGAAAGGGAGAGAGAGAAAGAGAGACTAGTATTAAAATCTAAAATATTGTTTAGCAGTGACCAGTCTAATTTTCCATGGCTTAACGATAAACTGATAAACGATCATTCTGTCGTTACTCGTAGATACGAACAATCATAGGTGTAGTGTAGTTTGTTGTAGTGTTAGTTGTAGTAGTTGGTTAGTGTGTAGTTGTTAGTTTGTGAGTGTAGTGTAGTTTGGTGTAGTGTTAGTTTGGTGTAGTGTAGTGTAGTTTGGTGTAGTGTGTGTAGTTTGGTGTAGTGTAGTGTAGTTTGTGTAGTGTAGTGTAGTTTGAGTTGTGAGTGTAGTGTAGTTTGGTGTAGTGTAGTTTGGTGTAGTGTAGTTTGGTGTAGTGTAGTTAGTTGTGTGTAGTGTAGTGTATGGTGTAGTGTAGTTTGGTGTAGTGTAGTTTGAGTGTAGTTTGGTGTAGTGTAGTTTGGTGTAGTGTAGTTTGGTGTAGTGTTGTGTAGTTTGGTGTAGTGTAGTTTGGTGTAGTGTTGTGTAGTTTGGTGTAGTGTAGTGTAGTTTGGTGTAGTGTAGTGTAGTTTGGTGTAGTGTAGTTTGGTGTAGTGTAGTGTTGTTTGGTGTAGTGTAGTGTAGTTTGGTGTAGTGTAGTTTGGGTGTAGTAGTGAGTTGTGGTGTAGTGTAGTTTGGTGTAGTGTAGTTTGGTGTAGTGTAGTTTGGTGTAGTGTAGTGTAGTTTGGTGTAGTGTAGTTTGGTGTAGTGTAGTTTAATGAAGTGTAGTTTGGTGTAGTGTAGTGTAGTTTGGTGTAGTGTAGTGTAGTTTGGTGTAGTGTAGTTTGGTGTAGTGTAGTGTAGTTTGGTGTAGTGTAGTTTGGTGTAGTGTAGTTTGGTGTAGTGTAGTGTAGTTTGGTGTAGTGTTAGCAACTCTTCAGCAGAACTGCTTTGATCCTTGTCACGGCTTCTCGATTCAAGAAATTAGAACTACCTCTTCCCTTCCACGGATCAAATCTGACAGCCTCCCATGAATGAAATATCGATTTTAGAGCCAGATATCATTATTATTATTATTATTATTATTTGAATAAGAAGCGTTAGACTCACAGGCCAGGGAAATAAGCGGCAAGTTTGTTTGATCCGAGGATAGAGAAAGTACCTCCATTTTCTTGGATCAACCCTCCCTCACCCTCCCTCCACACCCTCTGAAGGCGTGAGATCCAGCTGGTTCAGTCATCAACTGACTGACCAGAAACGCAATTCTCTCACAATCGTCTAATCTCAGTCATGATAACAGTTAGGCTAATGTCAGCTGATGCCTACATAAAATTACGCATCAGATGACTACTTTTGAATCCTCATTCATTTTCCCGGGAAGACAGTGATAGAATGAATGACGATGAACGATTAAAGTGTTTCTTCTTTTCTTATTCAGGTGACCCTATCTCAGTGAGAGATGGCTACCACGGACCGTCCTTGGTCCATGCACAGAGCTACTGCCATCTGTAAGCCGCTGCACAGGTCCCTGATACGACATTAGGGACGGCAATAGACTGTCTTTGGTCCGTTCTCCTGTGAGGCGCTGCGTCTCTCAGCCCTAGTGAGAAAATCCTCCTCCAGTATTTTTTTTTTTTTATCTCAGCGAGAACCTTCGACGAGCTGCTTTACATGTATTTGTAATCCCTGAATATGAAATTAAAGTCAATTCTCTGTGTAAATGCAATGACAAACTAACACTTCTTGGCTAGTGGACTCACTGTTTTAGAAGAGTAGTAGCAGCTGAAGTAGAAGTAGGTGTAGTAGCTGAAGTACTAGTAGTAAGAAGGTAAATGAAAACCTGAGGGAAATGGACACTAATACATTCACTTTATCACATAACGAAATACATTTCGCTCCTTGGACCTTGACCACATCTGATGTGATCAAGGTACGAGAACCGAAGCGTAGTCAGTAATGATGTCATAAGTAAATGCATTCTTGTCCATTTCCCTCACGTAGTAGTAGTAGTAGTAGTAGTGGTAGTAGTAGCAGCAGCAGCAGTAGTAGTAGCAGTAGTAGTAGTAGTAGTGGTAGTAGCAACAGCAGCAGCAGCAGCAGCAGTAGTAGTATAAATATATGCTGTAAAACAATAGAAATAAAGGGGATGTAAATAGCGTGCTAAAAATATCTAGCCAAGACAGGAGTCGCAGCAATGGTTTTAAGTTGGAATAATTCAGATTCAAGAAGGATATAGGAAAGCACTGGATTGGTAATAGAGTTATGGATGAGTGGAACAAACTCCCGAGTACCTGACCTGACTACCTTCAGGCATTAGTTTTAGCCGGGACGTGAATTGGACCTGCCTCGCATGGGCCAGTAGGCCTGCTGCAGTGTTCCTTCTTTCTTATGTATGGGGCGAGTAACGTCATTTACATAGCTGGGTTAAGGAAGAGGGTCTCATTATCGAGTGTAGGCTGGATTATCATCCTGATCAGGGGTAATTGGCACGCGTAGTGTAGGTCAGGTCCCTGCATCGTACCTGAGAATCTCACCTGGTCATCAGCACAGAAATGTCAAAGAGAAATGAGCTGCACTGATATACGGCGGGTTCATAACACCAACAATGCAGTTGCAGTTGCACGCCAAAATGATACCTAGAGACAAGATGATGATGATGAATTGATGTTGCATTATTTAGAAACGTATAAATCATTATTACTATTTGTTACCAAAAGATGCTCTCTAAACTGCATTTCAAAGGGGATATTGTTTTTGTTTTGCAAAACCTATCGCCCACCGAGACAAACACTCATACCTTATGTCATGGGAATATGAGTAAATTCTCTTCAAAGAGAATAATATAACAAGAAGAAAATACCTGAACCATTACCACGTCTCTAATTAGTATTATTAAAGCTACTGAATAAAAAAAATTGAGTCATTCATTACAACTTATCTTGGGTTTATAATGACTGTTGTAACTGGAGAGAGCTTAGTAACAAAAGTGACGGTGTGTTAAGCTCTTCCTCACAGCGTGGACACACAACTAACACCTTCATGTAAACGTTTGTAAATATTCATCTGCATGGATATGACTTTTAATAACGAATGAAAAATATAACTGTGTCAAAACTTTATTATTTTTTTATGCCAGAGTAGTATATAAGTGTCTATGTATATCGTGTGTGTGTTTGTGTTTGTTTTACTGCCTGTGTGATTGTGAGAGAGTTTGTATGGCTGTGTGAGAGTGTATTTGACTCTTTTTAATGTATATAACTATGGGAGTATACTTGATCGTGTGAGTGCATATATATATATATATATATATATATATATATATATATATATATATATATATATATATATATATATATATATATTTATTTATTTATTTATTAACACATAGACCGTTTCCCACCAAGGAACTATAATTAGTTCCTTGATAACGTGAGAAACCACGAAAGCGCTTGGATTTTCACTTTTTTTTCACAGTAGTTGTTCTGCATATTGTGATATCACCTGCTTACTGTGATCTTATTGTATATATATATATATCTTTTCTTCTTTCAACATGTCGGCCGTTTCCCACCGAGGCAGGGTGGCCCAAAAGGAAAAACGAAAGTTTCTCCTTTTACATTTAGTAATGTATACAGGAGAAGGGGTTACTAGCCCCTTGCTCCCGGCATTTTAGTCGCCTCTTACGACACGCATGGTTTTATTAATAGACAGAATACATTGACAGAAAACACAAACATGAACATAAATACATTGGTACAGTATATCAAAGATTATGAATCTCTTCCAGCTCCTCCGAAACCGGACGCGAGCCCAGTACGCAGCATGCATTTCCCCTCTGGATGGCCACGCTGAGGCGCTGGAACATGAAAGTGGCTGCCCTTGGGTCCCTGGTGGTGTCGATGAGTCTGGAACTCAGTTCTTTAAGGAAACGTGTTGCATTTTTTCCCCATGATCCCAAGGTCTCTGATCCCACTGGGACAAATTGATACTGTTGGCTTATGTCCCTGTACTTGCCGATCTTGTACTCCTCCCTGTGGTCAGGAGCTCCTCCCTGTCGCCCGACACTGTGATGGATGTAGGTGTCAGCTAGTGTCGACACACAGGTATAGTCCCATGCTAAGAGCTTGCCATTCTTCCAAGGATAAATGGTGATCTCGTCGGGGTGGTTTGCTGGGTTGTGGGCATTGTTGGCTGCTAGTGATCTCGGCTCTCTCTCGGCTGGGCATCCAGCTGTAGCAAGGGTTCTCTTTATGATGTCGTTGACTTCATTGTGTCTTGCATGCCAGCCCTTGGTTTTGGAACAGTTAAGACCATGTAGACCATATTGGTCGGTTTGCGCATCGCCGCAAATACACTTATATTCCATGTGAATTGGGGCAGCAAGGCGAAGAGCCACTGCAATACGAAGGGTCTTAGGGTCGAGGCGTGTTCCCATGGCCGAAATGGGAACTGTTTGGAGGAAGTCCCCAGAGTGATGTGCACTCACATCTAGGAGACGGGCAGTCTCCCTGTCTGATGTTACAGCCCTAAGCATGTTGGCAAGTATCTTTTCAGTGATGGGGCCGTCCCAGCTTGACTGTTTGTAGGCCAGTTCTTCACTAGGTTTTGGTGTTGGAGAAGCAAGAGTCTCCCATTCAGTGATGGCACTGGTGTAGCTAGGGTCCTGTATTCTTGCTTAATCACTGAGGTTGTCTGGAAGAATTTGTTTTATTAGCTCATTTGATGCTATGGAGGAGGATAGGAAAGCTGGTAGGGCAATCTGGGAGGATTTGCGTACTCCCAGCCCCCCAAGTCTGACTGGAAGTGAGGCTTGCAACCACTGTCCATCTTCGAGGGAAAGATTCAATACACTCTCTAGCATTAGAGACTGCAGACGACGGGCATTAAACATCTTCAACACACCCAGAGAAGACACTGCTGAGAAGATATACATAGTCCTCCCCACCAACTCCATTTCCAAACACGTTTCCAACATTTTTTCTAATACCTCATTCCGAGTATCCACCTCCACATCCACCACCATCAAGGACATTACCAGTAACAGACAGGACAAGCTTCAATCCACTGCAGGGGTATACACAATCCCTTGTAATGGCTGCAGCAAATTATACGTCGGCGAAACATCCCGAGACCTCCAAACACGTATTTCAGAACACCAGTACGCAGGCAGATCTGACGACTCAAGAAATGCCTGTGTTCAACACCGAAATTTATACAACCATTTAATCAACTACAGAAACGCAAGACTCATCGCCAGAGAAGACAACACTCAATACCGAAGAATCCTGGAATCATCACTTATCTGTATATCCAACAACTTCAACCAGAACAACGGCTTCTACAACATAGCTGAACCTATTGCCGAGAAACTTCTTCAACGCTATCCCACATAGAACTCAAGAACGGAACACTGCAGGTCCTTTAAGTCACACAAGGTTTTAAACTATCACACTACTTTTTAGACTGTCACATGCAGCATTCTCCACCTGACTATATCCTATATATATTCATGTTACTCATTTTCCAGGTAGATCTGTCTGTGACTCGATAAAGCCCACTGCGTGGGCGAAACGTTGTCAATAAAGGATCACATTATACTGCTTATGTGTTTATTTTTCCATTGTGTCGGTATTTTATACCATTTATTTCCATGGTCTTAAGGAGAGAGTCATATTCCTTGAGTTTCGGACTGCTGAAGGCTGGGGAGCATCTCAGGAAGTATGTAAGTTTTGGGATTGACAGGCACCTGGTGAGTAGGTAGAAGGCATCATGTGTATCGATGTCTTTCATCCTGCCCTTCCATTGTCCTGAGGTCTGAGATTTTTTTTTTCCAGGACCAGATCGATGGCATTGGGCCATCGATCTGGATCAATAGCTCGTGCCCCTGGTAAAACAGCCCTAATGCTCTGGATCATCTGTGGATTGGTAGAAACTATTTCACATTTGGTGGGGGTTAAAGATAGGCTCAGGCTCTCTACCATATCTTTAATTTTCCTGATGTCCCCTAGGAGAGATTCTGTAGTGCCAGCTAGGGTGCCATCATCCAAGAACCAGATATTGAGCTCACTGGACAGCGCTTCTGTGACTTCCTTGATGACTAGACAGAATAGAAAGGGGACGAGAGTGAGAGCAGCATCCCTTCTTACTGAGTTGAAAGCATTGGCAAAGTCCAGTTTGATCAAGGCTTTTTCATTGGACATGTTGATGTATACTCGTGCTGCATGGGGAGCTGCTTCACAGCCTTGTTGAACACCAAAACCGAGCTGAGTTGGTTTCAACATTGAGGCAGCATCTTGACTTACTATGCGTACTGCAGCCTTGGCGACTAGGGGCCGAAGGGTGTTGCCCACTGCAATGGGCCTGATTCCTCCATCCTTTTTCCGGAGAGCACAAAGTGAGGCACCAATAAAAAGGGGTGTAATGGCCTCTGGGACACGGCCAGCCAGGCACACATTGGAAAATTTGGTGAGTTCAGACAGCAACCTCTCTGAAACCTCACCAAGTGCTGGATTGAGCATTTGCTTTAAGTGTTGTGGCCTTAAACCGGTGAAACCTCCTGCTGAGCCCTGTGGAAATGACATAGCAGCTTTATACACATCAGCGTCCTGTAAGGTTAAATGTTCTTCACCTGCTGCAATGTCAGGGAGGTCCCTGTTGGTACTGGGAGCCCTGGGTGGATGTTTGTCCTTCAGGGCTTGTGCTGTAATGACGTCCTTAGGAGCTATGGTATCCTCACTGGTTATGAGCCTCAGTGCTCCAATAGTATTACCCTCTTCTATTTTTCTGCTAATTTGGGCCCTGATTTTTGAGGCGTCAGGTGTCCTGTTGTTGGCATTTGCACGGCGGGTGTTTGACGCCCTGGAGGGAAGACGAACGAGGTTGTCATCTCTAGGGAATGTATTTATTGCCCTAATAACATATGTTGCTAGTGACTTGTCCCTCCTTGGTGGGACAGCCAAACAAGCATTGCCAAAAAGCAGTAGGTTGTGCCAGGATTCGTTGTTTGCAGGAGCATCGTTGACTTTCTTCAAGAGGTCAGCGAATTTGCTAACAGCTTGATGGCGAGCTGCTTTGGGGATGTGTGTCAGCGTCCTGGTGGATGTTAATTTGATTGCAGATTTTAGGTCCTCTGTAGAGGTGAAGTCAGGGTGGCTGTCAGCTCTGTCTCCTGGGAGGGCCTAGACATCCATTGTGTGCACGGATGTTGCCAGTTGAGAGATTGAGTGCACATTCCCTGTGGCACACTTGGCAGTTGCCGCGTGGACGGACTCCACGGCGTTGGCTCTGTCGTGGAGATTCCTGGGAACCCGGCACATCTTGTGACATTGCTGACATCGTGGGGGTGGGAGGGTGCCAGCTGTGGGGTAATGGGTGAAGGACAGCATGGATGCATGGGGAATGAGGGTGGGGGAGTAGCGAGCTGGAGTGGAAGTAATTGGTGGAGCACTAAACGGCAACACCCTTGGTCAGGAAGTCAGTAGGCCTAGACCGGGATGTGGGGAGGGGGCCAGGGATGGGGGGTAATGATAGTGACCGTATCTGTTCACTAAAGATGCACATCACTAACTTTTGCTAATTGTTATACACTTATTCTATTTAGAAAAATCCTCGCCATTAAGCACACTAATCACCGTTTTCTCACTGTTCACTGTTAACCAAGGTGTTCTTCTGTTCATCATCCATATATATATTTTTTACCAATAGGTATAATTTATTACATAATATGGTACAAAAGATTTAAGAGATACATTGTTATAAAGATGGCATATACAGTATATAAGGTGTGAGAGATACATGTCTAGTACATATTGTTACATGTTTGTTACTGATTATAATGCGAAAATCTCATCCAGCTCCTCAGAGCTGGGGCACTTGCCCAAAATACAGCATGCATTACCCCTCTGAACAGCAGCGCTGAGTCGCTGGAACAGAAAACTAGCTGCTCTGGGATCCCTAGTTACCCTGTTGAGTCTTTTGCCCAGCTCCTTGAGGAACTTAGATGCACTCTTTCCCCATGAGCCAAGGGTCTCCGAGCCTATAGGAACAAACATATATTGATGGGCAAGTTCTCCATATTTTCTCGACTTTTTTGGGCTCCTGAATGGGCAGCTGCCCCTCCTTCCTCCCTGGTGTATTGGAGATAGGTATCAGCCAAGGTAGATGCACATGTGTAGTCCCACACCACCTGCTTGCCGTCTGTCCAGGCTTGGAGGGTGATACCATCTGGACGCTTTTGGCTGCCATCAGATCTGCATAGTTGGGGTGGCTCCCTTATTGCTGGGCATCCGGCTGTTGTGAGGCTCCTCTTGATAATGTTATTAACCTCTTCGTGTCTTGCAATCTTTCCCTCGGATTTACGACACACAAGACCATGGTACCCGAATCGGTCTGCTGCTTCACTGCCACAAATACACCTGTGTTCGGCGAGAACAGGGGCGGCAAGTCGAAGGGCACCACCAATGCGGATGGCCTATGGGTCGAGGCGTGTGCCAAGGCTGGAATTGGGAACAGCCAACAGAAAGTCCCCTGCATGAGGAGCTCTCACTGCCAGGAGGCGGGCTCTATCCTTCCCTGACACACTCTGAAGTATTGCTGAGGCTATATTCTCTACTATTGGGCCATCCCAGTGCGACTGTTTGTAGTTGTTGGGGGAGCAGACCTGGTTTCAGAGCCTGTTAGATTATCCCAGATCCTGGCTCCGTCGACTAACTTTTGGTCATGGATTCCAATCTTGTACCTAAGATGTTCAGGGAGAATCGCTGCTACAAGCCCTCTGGATGCAATGCATGAAGACAGGAAAGCAGGTAGAGCAATCTGTGATGACTTGCGGACGCCAATGCCTCCTAGTCTGACTGGGAGTGTAGCTTGGTCTCACTGCCCATCTTCTAGAGTAAGGTTAAGTACTTTAGTAAAGATCTGCCTCAGGATACTGTCATATTCGTGCAGTATAGGGTTATCATATGAAGGAGCACATCTTAGGAAATATGTCAACCTGGGCAGACTCAGGCATTTTGTGAGAAGGTGCAAGGCATCATGGGTGTCAAGATTGCCTATTCGTTGTTCCATTCTTCTCAATTCTTCCAGTTTCTTCCTGAGAATTGTGTCAATGGCATCGCTTCCCAGAGGTGCTCCAAGCAAGACACTATTTGTAGGAGCAATGACTGTTGCTCCTGGTAGTTTTGATATCACTTATCTATCACTTGTTGATTGACTGAGATGATTTCACATTTGGATGGATTCAGGATGAGACCCATTTCCTGTCCCCATGACATCACCTGTGTAAGATCATCTAGAAGGGACTCCTTTGTACCTGCTAGTGTGCCATCATCCAAGAACCAGATGTTTAGCTCACTGGTCAGTCTGACTGTGATTTCCCTAACTGCTATACAGAAGAGAAATGGTGCGAGAGGGTCCCCTTGCTGGACACCCTCTGATGATGTGATTTCATGCTCTCCAAACAGGAGCATTGATTCCTTGCTATATCCAGCTGAAACAAAAGGGAAGAGACCTGGGAAATGTTCTTGTATAGCTGCTAATACCACGTCTCTTTTCAGGAGATTAAATGCATTCTTGAAATCTAATTTAACCACTGCATTGTCCTCAGGCTGGTTTGGTTGAAGCATGATGGCCGCCTCTGCGTGAATACTTCTGACAGCAGCTTTAGAAACGAGGCGGTGAAACGTGTTGCCCACTGCGATTGGCCTAATTCCTCCATCCTTCTTTTTAAGGGCACAAAGTGATGCACCAAAAAAGAAAGGTTTAATCTCGTCAGGAATCAGACCAGCCAAGGAATTGTTGACGAACCTTGTGATCTTTGAAAGCAGTGTCTCTGCAATCTCCCCGATAACTGGATTAACCATTTCCTTTAAATGCTGTGGCCTTATTCCAGTGTAACCCCCAGCAGAGCCGGATGGGACTGACATTATTGCTTTGTAAATGTCTGAGTCTTGCACAATCAGTGGTTCCACAGTGGGGACAGAGGTGTTGGAACTGTTGGTGCCCCTGGTTTCCCTGCTTCAGCAGTGTCAGCATCTCTGGGGGCAAATGTATCTTCACTGGTGATAATTCTGATTGCTCCCACTGTGTTGCCATCTTCAATTTTCTTGCTCACTTGGACTCTGATTTTCTCGCTGTCAGTGGAGTGAGTAGGGTTCTGCCCTCCCATTTTTGTGCTGTTGGGAAGGTATATATATATATATATATATATATATATATATATATATATATATATATATATATATATATATATATATATATATATATATATATACATACATACATACTGTATATCAATCTAACTAACAGTATGTCATACAGACCCTGGTTTACTGATATTTTCATTTCAGAATGCTGTTCATGCCATTACAAACGAATTTATCTCCTAAAAAATTGTAAAATAGACTAGCCTTTAGACCCCCAAAATTACATTAAAAAGCATTTAAAAAAATCATAAAGGTGAGTTTGGGGACCATCGAAACCGGGTACCACTGATTTGTATATGAAATATGAAGGTGGGGACTACACATAGTTATATGACTATGCTATTTCTCTACAGATAGTTATTATACTATAGTTATGAGTGCGGGGTGACCATACTATACTGTAATTATGAAGGTGGGGTGACTATACTTTAACTATAAAGGTGTATGATTGTATTATGGTTTTGAGGATAGGGTGTCTTGTAAGACTCGCCTGCAAAATGCATCTTGATACGTTACAGCCTCTCCGTGGGAATGCCAACTGCGACAACCTCACTGTGACACAGCTGTTGTACGTTGCGTCACCACTGTGACACAGCTGTTGTACGTTGCGTCACCACTGTGACACAGCTGTTGTACGTTGCGTCACCACTGTGACAGCGACAGTGTGTCGTGCAAAATGATACACTCTCTGTAACTTCCTGAGTGGAGCCCAGCCAGAGTAGTGAACACTCACTTTGACTTTCTCAGTGGGACATAGCCAGAGTAGTGAACGCTCACTTGCTCAGCGGAGCACAGCCAGAGTGTTATACACTACGATGTTACACTGACGTTCCTCAAGGATCCTGTATAAAGAAATGTGTTTATGTTAATAATATGTACAACACGGACCGTCTTTCAAAACTCGATCTATTTTATTTAATGGAGACTGACACTTGAAAATAGACGAATGAAGAGTGGAGAGGAGTCTAATGGTAACCACACACACACACACACACATGACTCATACTAGGAGATAGCTAGCTAACTAGCCAGGTGTGGCAGGTTCCCGACTCCCGTCTCTTACACTCTTAATATAATCACTTAATATAATCTAAGGTAAACATCCCGAGCGCTCTGCTGCCTTTCTCATTTATGCAAATTTAACTTGTACTTAACAAATTTTCTATATGTATCGGTAACAATAATTATAAAAATATATAAGAATATTAAACATTCAACGAGTAGAGGATGTTTTTAGACTTGGATGATAGAGAGGTCAATACCAGCCAGTTAAGATATGTATAAAGCAAGAGATGTATGTGTCTAGGTGTGTGTGTGTGTGTGTGTATATATATATGTTGGGAGTCTAATCTAATTTTAAGGATTAAAGTATTCATAATATTCCTGGTGTAGTTGATGGTCTTGAAGCTCAATTAACCAACCAACCACCCAATTAGTCACTCAGTACCAGCAATAGGGATGGTGAGGGAGTCGCACTTGTCCGAGGAACCACTGACAGCGAACCTTCCCACTGTCGTGGTAATCCCAACAGTGAAGACTCAATTCATCAGTGTTATTTAAATACCTTCACAGTGCGTTTGGGTGTAATTTTGTGCGTTTGCGTGTGAATATCGGGCGTAACAGTAACCATAGTGAATTGTCGGTGGAACCAGGGACTCAGAAATCTTTGCTTTGTGTTATTTTAAAACGGCTTCACATTCATCAGAAACCGGTCAAACAAAAAGAGAGACTGAAAATAAAATTAGTAGAACGTTAGTGTTTCTTCAGCGAGATCTTCCGTCCATGGTAAGTGGGCAGTGTTATTTAACTCTTACTCTCCTGGAGCTGTGTCAGTGACCCCTAGGAGTTCACCGCCTCTCAGTAATATTGATAATAGTAACATTAACAAAAACATACTGGAGCACCTATCATCACCACCATCATCACCACCACTATCCACGCCTTTGTTGAGAATTCACGTAGTGCTGCACATTCCTGTACTTAATGCATGCATGTAAACACACACACACACACACAATAATTTTGACTTCATTTGTGGTTTAGGACAAACTTATAAACCAAGATAATCAGATCAAGTCGCTCCGCTAGAGAAGTTTCTCTCAGTGCCGCTCGGAGGACTCTCAAGATGTGTGTTCATGGGGTCAAAGGAACGATGCTGGGACTTAAAGATGCTGGTCTAGAGGTGAAGATGCTGGGGGCTGGAAAGATGAAGATGCTGGGAGCTGGAGAGATGATGCTGGTGGCACGAGATGAAGATGCAGGGGCTGATAGATGAAGATGCTGGGGGCTGGAGAGGTAAAAATGCTGGGGCTGGAGAGATGAAGATGCTGTGGGCTTGAGAGATGATGCTGGGGCTGGATAGACGAAGATGCTGGGGGCTGGAAAGACGAAGATACTGGGAGCTGGAGAGATGAAGATACTGAGGCAAAACCCACAAGTCTCGCAACAAAGCCCGAGTGCAAAAAAGTATGTGTCCTTGCTGACAAAGGACACATAAGCATGTATGAATATATCAACCATGTTTTTATGCACTCTGAAAATAAAGATTTTCGGTGAATACACACCAAAAGCATTTTGTGACACCCCGAACAACGAGAGGCGGTAGATGGTAGATTTTTTTTTATTTACTTTAAAAATATGGTAATGGTATTACGAGTAAGGAGGAAGAACTGAAGCAAGTGGGAGGATGGGAAGGGAGTACATACGCGAGAGTACACAGTACGTTAAGAGTACACGGGAAAAAGCAGAAAGTATAATGCCCCACAGTCCATACTGAAGCTTTGTCCTGAATTCTAACTACGATCTACCTACCTACATTTCTGTTTACACAGAGAGATTAAAATAGAATTACGAAAGGTTCTCTCCCCACCTTCCACTCCCTCCCGCCATTTTCCCCAGCCTTAAAAAGAGGAAGAAGGATTTTCATGATCTAGAGCAGTGGTTCCCAAACCTTTTCATGCTGCCCCCCCCCCCTTGGCTCCCAGGCAACATCCCTAACGCCCCCCAAAAAAAAAAAAAAAAATACTAACACACCTCTTTCTTGGTATCCGGTTTGCTGCAAATTCAAAACAACAACAACTAATCTAACACTATAAACAAGCGTATTTATTTCACGCTGGTGAGGGGTTCTTGATCTAGGGAATTGGATCTGAGTTCCAGTTCCCTGAATTGAGACTGAATACCTATCCCCCCCCCCTACATGCGCTGTATAAACCTATAGGTTTAGCACTCCCCCATGATAATTATAAATTATATTCTTTGCTTGGAAAAGACTGAAGCCTCTGCTCCACTAAATACGTTGCTGGGAGCCAATTAAGAACATAATATTTTGTTGGGAAATCCATGTTGATTTTTTTTTATTCTGGTAACTTTCAAAACTTTTTCATCGTCCCCTTAATTTTGTTGTATATGTTTACTTAATATTAATGATAGTTAACGGGACGTATTTCAGAACCCACGACTTGTCTCTCTCTCAGAATATTGTGGATAATAGTTGCCGGTTGCAATAGGGCAGTGAAAAAAAGCCTGCATGTATTGAAATAGCCTGGCCATATGTCACTAGCGAGACATCAGAGCAGACTGCTGAAATGCATACATGGGAGGCCGACAAATTCTAGACATTTTAGCTCATGGGCATTTTTTTTTCGATTACAAATCGTAAAAATAATTTGATCAGCCTGGTAATACTTGTATCATGTTCTGGAGTAAGTACGGTGCCGGAATCTGTACTCAGTAGCGAAGCCATTTTTTTATTCTTGTTGCTCTTTGATGGTTTTCCGTTGTTTGCAAGCTGCACTCAACTCAGCTTTCAATTTTTAGTCTTCGATATATGTCATGAATTATTTTGATTTTGTGTTTAATTAGCCAATCAACTTTTCCTTCACTCTTTATAACTGTGTATAATTCGGAAAAACAACACATAATGCAGTAATAATTGCTGGTATCTCATCAAGAATATTATCAACTTGAATATTTTACTGTAAAACAAGATTTGTAGTTTTAAAACAAGGAGAAGCGGAAGAGCTCCTATCACAGTACTGTAGAACCCGAGGTATAACTCGCAGACCACTGTGTTAAGTTGCTCGAACTTCGAGTTTCTCTCTCTCTCTCTCTCTCTCTCCACACACACACACACACACACACACACACGACGAAGAAGGAATGTGAAGCAGCTCGCCAACAGAAACCTACTTAGATCACAGACAACCACTGGAGGACACCCGACGGACGAACTTCTCAGATCACAGAGGACCGCTAGAGACAGCCGAGAGCCAAACTTCTATAAATCACAGAGGACGTGGGTGATAAAGACACTAAGAGCAGGAATTTAGAAATTTTATTCAGACACCATTTCGATAGGCTTTTCCGAGTCACCGGAATATACCCTTGAAAAAGAGATAACAAAGACAGAACAGGTGCAAAGAGAGGTCAAATGCACTGCTAGTACCATCAAGTCAAATCGACAGAAGCATTAGCGCAGCTAATGCTTTATAATATATATATATATAT